>CAXAQZ010001363.1:0-31776 GCA_963971145.1 Sussaba pulchella
AAATCAAGCGCATCCGACTGAGAATTCTCCGACGACTGTGGGGGGAACGAAGCTTCTCGTTTTAAACGGTCAACGATTGATCAATCGTCGATTATGGGACATCGAGCTCTCACGAATGGCCTGCGTGATAGATCAAGGAGAAATGACCGCGTGGTCGTGCGAGAATCCTCATCCCGATTTTATTTCCGAACGTGCAAGCTCTCACATATTATCTTGAGATAATCGGCCAAGTGCAAAGACGTTTTTCGCGTTCTTGTTGACAGACGTTCTTCTTTCTCTTTTCTCTTTCTGTCCTTTTTCTTATCATTTGGAATTATTTATGATTCAATTATTATCGACAAGGTTCAGACATTTCTGGGGAAAAATGATTTTGTTCGTTAGTGCGATTTTTCGAAGGCATATTCAATGGGATTTGTATGGAAATTGAATGGGTAATGGAATTTTGTGCTCATGAGAAATCATTTAAGACGAAACTTTCTTCGATTGATTCGGAATATTTGTTTCCGGAAATTGTTGAGAGACTTAACAAAAATGTTTGGATAGCCGACAATGAGCCAAATCAATCTGAATCCGATTGCGCCACTGGGAAGAATAAACGAGAAGACCCGACGACAGAACAATGAATATCCGGCTCGCGAGTACATTCGTGGTGTGCTCCGAAAGAAGTGAAACAATGTTATCATTGTTATGCACGATTTCTCGGACCACCTTACGGTCGTTGATTATATTGTTAAACGGTCCACGATTGTACGAATATCGGGTTTGATGGTACGAGCCCGCTGTGTATCCACGTTATGGAATACGTGTTATCAATCAGTTATATTCGATAATTTAAACGAGAGACAAAACGCGGGCGCTTTGGAAAATAGAATGATATTGTGATGTAGATAATCTTGCACATTGTTTCCTCAATTATTTCATACATCTTGTAATCTTATTTTGTGGGAATTAAAACATCGTGATCGTTGACAATTATTGCCAAATTACATTATTACATTATATAATAATTAATATTGTATCACATAAGTTATAGAATTTTATCTGAGGAATTGAGCTATGAAGAATCTTTCGGTATAAAAAAAAATTCATTCGTAATATTATTCAAAAATTCAGCATCCATTTTCGCAGAAATGGAAGATCGAAGTTATAAAGTACTGAATATACATCGAAAAATTGCACTCCCCAGTCGTAAAAAAAAATAAAAAATCTCATTTACCTTAAAACCAACGTTCCCGCAAAATATGCATTCAATAAAATATACATTTACGTATATTGAAAAACACATTTATCCCATTAAAAAAGTTTATATTCATTTCTGTAATCATATCTCATACACTTATATGGATCAAAATAAATTATTATATTTATTATTCGATGTTCGATCGAGTCGACCGGGTGGTACCGCAATCTCAATGGAAATTCGTGGTAAACGTTGTCGGGAATCGCAACTATGTTCGTGGATTACAGTGAAAAGTATTCGATTCAATCGAGAGTCGAGATTCCTCGGCGGAGTTATCCGAGATTGTACGCAGCGGCTCAGGGGGGCAAAATCGAGTGAGGCATTTTTGCTTATCTGCAAGCCGGGGCTTAGAAAGCAGTTCTAATTAACAAGTTTCTCGTTTTATTGGTGACCGATAGATGAAGTCGAAGAATTTAGCGATAACGCGGACGTTCGGGTAAGCAACGACGGAACGAAAAATCTCATAGTCACCGATGGGGAACGACGTGGCCGAACGAGTGTTGTAAATTCGGTACGATCGTTCGAGCGTTACGCACACGTGTTCTCGCGATCGCGGTAATGCTTCTTGCGTTATAATTACCGGTCTGGTCACGATGTCGGCGTGACATGTCGATCGATGACGACTCGTTGATCGACGGAAGAAACTATATAATATAAATCTATTAAAAATATCTATACACAGGCAATTATAATATATAAATAAAAATATAAGATTTCAAAATACTTGAGGAGAAATAATTGGAAAAGATAAAATAAATGTGTCTATAAATACGTATAAATATTTATAGATTAAATTTAAAAATAAATGTTGGAAATATTGATATATCAAAAATAAATAAATAGCATGAATACGTAAATGTATGTTAATATTATAAATATTATATTGAATTTATATATATCATTATATATTATTATTATTGCTATTTTGATAAATATTTATAAAATGTCTTTATTTTTAATATATATATCGCAAGAACATAAGTTTTATAGGCGATGCCATTTTTTAAAAATTTCTTACGACTGTGGAGTGCGATTTGATGTTGATCTTTTGTGAATTTTGCAGCGTTTTCATGAGCGTTGCAGGTGCGATAGAAAAACGATAGTAAAGAGCTTAAGAGTCGTATCGAGTTGAAACGTTCAGCGGAGTCTTGCTTAACAGCCACGATTACGTCGACGATGCGTTGGTTTAACAACCGGCGATAATGATAATAAGGGAAAATGATAAATGGCCGGAAATGTAAAGTAACGTAAAATTTTCTACGCGACGCGGCATCTTTCTGGTATCAACGATGGGGGAATTAACCGATGGGTGAAATAAGTCATCTTCGCAGTGTCCAACGACGATAAAATCACGCGAAACGAAAGCGAGAATACTCGTTGGATGAGTGAGATCGCGAATGACATCATTCGACGCTCGTAATCGCCGAGAATCGGGGGATTAAAATGGATATATTCTTGATTGTCGTTTCGACCGACATTTTCGAGATCTCGCGAAAATTTACTCAAACGTTTATTCGAAAAAGTCATTAAATTCAACTGCCAACATATAATAATGGTTACCTATCATGAAAAAAAAACGAAAAATCAAATCTATCTGGCCAATAAATCGATATTTCGATTATTATGGATAAAAAAATGATGTTTTGATCATTTTTCTGAATAGAAATAGATTTTTTCAAATAACTAGCAATATATTAAAATTTCGAAAAACTTAGAATTTTTGCAAAATTGCATCTGGGAAAGAAATTAAATTGAATTAAGAACGGGAAAAATAGCAGTTACATCTTGATTCAAAAAATAAGACGGGCTAAGGGGAAGTAGGGGTTTTAAAAATCGAAAAAATACGAGTGACGTCGTATACAACAGATACTAAAAAAAATCATCCATCACATCGCGGTTCAGAAAGGTTTTAATTCGGTAATTTTGGGCGTCCTTCCCCATATATGTAGCATGTATATATTTGATCATTCGACGAGAAGTCGGACCTCCCAGCATCGCAGCCCCGTTGCAGACTCTCGTTCGAACAATCTCGACTCTTGAGGCTATCCGTATCGAGAGTCAAGTGGGCACCGGCGTTTTCTCGTGCCGATCGCGTACCACGCATTTAATTCCATAAATCCTAGGTCAAGTTGAGAAAATCCCTCCCGGTCGTGTGGAAGAAATTTAAACACAGTGCGATGTTTCTCGTGTCAGTGGATCACGACGGTAAAATGTCAGCCGGGCTTTAACGATCCACAATTGGGTCAGTCATGATTCCATCAAAGTCATTTTCTACTAACGCGTCACGCAATGTTTACCAAACTCATTACAACAGATAATATTTGTATCAATACCGTCACCCAGATATCGCAGCTGTCAAGTTATCTCGCGTCACGACATTGCTCTCGGAGACTATGCCATGGTTCAATCTTTAATGGGCGAATCGATTCGACGCAACTCACTCCTATGCGACTCGTCGCACCTCTCACTTTTCATTACAATCCATCTCGTTGCCCGTGACAACGTCCTGCGTGATAAATATATCGCTCTATATCGAAAAAATTCCCATTGTTCGGTCCCTGCATTTGCTGTAACGAGAGTCGTACAGAACGTTCAAATGTTCGAACGTAAAATAAATAAGATTATTACTTTACTTTCATTTATGGTGACAATTTTTTTTAAATTCCTCGAATTGTAATCGTAGCAAATTAATTATCATTTTCCATCACATAGACTTTACTGCATACCCAATTTAACATGAATCCATAAAATATGTAGGGAAAAGAGCGTAACAATCAATATCGTAATTAATTAATATCGTAAATTTTCATCGGTCGAAAAGCGAAGAAATACGAATATATTTATTTCAAATCCTTTTTACGAAAAATCTCATTGGATGTTTCGAACGAAAAGATAATTAATTAATGGGGTCTATTGAATGACGATTGATTCGGTTATCGATCCACACGATCGTCTTTGGAATTCACTCCACAACCAGTCATTGCCGCAATCCCACCTTCAACGTCAGTACATACTAGCTAATTTTCCGTCACGCACAAAGTTGAGATGGCGCGTGCGAGATACCGTCCGCTAATTGACGAGATGACTGCTCACAGACGTTCAGGGGGTATACGGCCAGAACCTCAATCAGTACGAGCTTACGAGCTTGCGAGCTTACCGAGCGACCGAGGTAAAAGCGAGAGTACAATCCGCGCCGGTATTTACAACAACAATAGTTAATTGTTGTTGCATTGGCAAAGCCCACGCAGGTGTCGAAAGAAGGCTCGATTGTTCATACAATCGAGGCTTATTCACAGACGCAACGAGAAATACCGTTTATCGAAGTGAATTAGCGAGAGAAATAATTCATCCAGAATTTTATCACCCTGCAATTATGTGTATCGGTATTGAATTACTTTGAGAGTATTGGAAACAGTGTGGAATCACTTTCAGAAATTGAAAATAAGTGCGGGATGTCTTTTATCAAATAAGAATCAGAATCGAAACAATCTTACAATATTGTAATTAGTAGAAAATCACTCTTAGAAAATTAGAATCACTATGACATAATCCCCCGAAGTTTGAAATCGGTATGAAATCACAGTCAAGATAATTAAAACCAGTGAAAAATTATACTGAGGTGCTTAAAATCGGTATAAAATTATTTTTAGATGCCTGAGATGTGCATAGAATCATTCTAAGATATTTGAAATCAGTACAAGATTGATCGACGATGGTTGATATTCCTATAAAAAAATCCTGAGACAATTGTCATCAGTATGAAATCGATCAGCGATGCTTGAAATCAATATCAAATCATTCCAAGATACTTAAAATCCGTATGAAATCCACCGGCGAAGCTTGAAATTCAGTACGAATCATCACTGATTCCCCGAAATCACTCGAATCGTTATAATAAATTCACCGAAACCGTGTGCAAATCGAATAATCTCCGAGATCACTCGTCGGCTGTACTCGGTAATAAATAGCCCGCCGATGTTCATCGTGAGTCAGACTTCTCGACAGACCACACTTGGCCTGCTATCAAATTCGGGCGCATGTTCGAATCATATAGATACAACGATCCCGCGCTATTCCACCGCCGAACCACAAACATAGTTCGTCCGCAGACGATATAATCGTTCCATCGTGTCGTGATGCGTCCGCGTTGACGCGGGTATGGCACGCGTGTGAACAATCGCGGCGAACAAAGTACTCTCGTTGATGTTATCTGATTCGTCTTGTGCACGCGCTCAGCCGCACGAAATCGTTGTGACCATTATTACATACTCGCGTGCGTGCACACACGTTTCCCGTGAATATTGTGGAACACCGCGTGCATGAGCATCCCGAAGTGTTTTACGCACACAAGCGTCGGAGAAACTTGGACGGGTTTCATAAATAAAAGCAGGGCCAGCTTCCGCGATACCGAAATACGTTGATTTATCGCCCTTCGAGCTCTTCTACTTTAGCGCCCCTCCCTTTCTATCTCGGTTTTTGACTGACCGTTAACTCCAACGCAGTCTCATCACTAGGTGCATACGAATTTTATTCGGCAATTTGTTTTTGTTTTTTTTTTATGGTTTTAGGGAGCCACACTGTGTAAACGTAGGTGAAACGGAACCTTTATTGGATCGTTCGCGTGTCTGTTTGTCTGTCTGTATGCCTGTCACAGCCGATTTTGTTGGAAATCAGGCGACGTAGAGATTTGAAATTTGGTATGGGAATGCATCTCATCAAGGCACACATTTTTCACTCGTTATCACTTCAAAATATTTATCAAAGAATTAAGGGAAGAAGGCGAATTAGGTACACAAATGTATATTTTTCGCATTTTATGTATCGTATAGGGTGTCTTTCAAAAGGACTTGTTATGTTAAATGCATAAATATTGTTTTCATAATTTTTATGAAAGTATTTAACAAAATATTTTGAAAAATATGCGAAAATAGAGCATTCCACCCTCCATCCCCGTTTCCGAAACTACGAGACCTAAAATTTGAAAAAAAAATCAGACCATATAACGTCCTACTTGAAATTAATAGGAAAATTATTACGAAACTCTTCGGTCGTATCGACTTGCAGATATTAATTATAAAAAAAATGGTAATGGAACTCTGCACGCAAGTCGTACTCGCACATGTTTTTTTCACCTCATGAAATTCGTTCCTTTATTCCCCACGGCAAAGTAAGCGGATTAAAAATTGAAACTTATAATATAGAGTTGAAAAATTACTACTCGGGCGAATTTTTTTTTTTTTTTCGTTCTGGCTAACTTTTCACTTGTCGGTGGACAAAGTTCGAACGATCGCGAAAGGTATACACGATTGCGGCTTAGCTGGACGAGAAGCGGAATTATAAATAACCCGGGATACGGATGCGGTTCTTTAATTTCAAGTGCACTGCCCCCACTCTCTCCCCATCGTACCGATGCTGCTGGTTATCCGATCCTAACAAGCCTCACAGTTTGCCAGCCTCATCATGATCCCAAATACGTCAAAATCCACCTCTCGACCTCCTCGAAGTTTCTGGATCTCGGCGAGTCCTTGGAATTCCTACTCGAAACTCTCGATCGTCCCTCTTCAGTCGAAATAATACTCATAATAATAATAATCGTAATTATAATCACCGTGGATTTGCGATTCGTCGCTGGACGTAACACGCGAAACCATATTTAAGGGGTTTCAGTCGTTGCTATACCGGGAATTCGCCTTTAGTCGTCTTGATTCTATTTCAAATGAGTCGAAACCAAAGAAATTTGTTCTCTAATCAGACATTTGCATTTTGCCTAAAACGAGGAACAAATTTATGCTATCGCTGTATTTAATATATATATTTTTTCAAACCTATTCAAGGTTTTAATGTTGGTCATTTTTATAATTCTTGGTTATTAAGATAATTCGTTCGTCATGAGAGAAATTCTTTCAAGTGAATACAAGAATTTTAATGGAAATAATCGGAATGTAATTTCCGTGTATAAAGTAAAGAGAAGAGAAATGACAAAATAAGATTTTTCCAAGAGCTCGTTCGTCTTCTTGTACGTCTAAATCCGCCAGAACATGTTTGTCACTGCTCTGTAAGCTTCGTAATCTTCGCCGAAAGACAAATTTTCTCTGACCAATTTAAACCTAAATTTCTTCTCGGTCAGCGCCGATGTCCAAGCGACCGGGGTGACTTGGCGCACTTTTCATCTCTCATTGTTTTCCTCAATTCCGTAATAAAAAAATATGCAAGAAATCATCAAAGATCGGAGAACTTTGAATCAACAACAAATTAATACATTTTCAGCTTTTGAGCTTAAATAATAAAAATATACAGTGAGGTGTGAAAAGTAAGTGCAAAGTGTGTGAGATGGATTGTGAGAAATCGATCAATCGAGTGAGTACAGTCATGCAAATAATGTTGGCAGGCTACGCAGGTTTGGGAAAAAGAAAAACAAAATACGACAATTTGTATTGAACGAACAGCTGCAATCTGTTCCCCACTGAGGTGCACTCGATGCAGTTGGCGAAACTCATCCCCGTTGCCAAGAATCATGTAGTTTCCCTGACAGACATGGAGAGGCTCGTGTCCTCGTAGACGTGGACGAAATTGTAATCTCGCCATTGTCACGTTTGTTTTGCACGCCACGAATTTCCGTTGTTCGGTCAGGCCGAAGATTCTTTCGAGGGTTTCACGTTCCAAACAGTATGAATGCGTCGGTCTGATGCTATTTCTAACGCTCGTTATTTTCTCCTTTGTTTCGGCGTTCGAATAAATAGAACGTCAAAAGAAAATAAACAAATAGATAAATAAATAGGAAATAATAAGATAAAAACAAATAAAACAAATAACCGCAGATAAGAGCAAATAATAGCAAATAAAAACAAATAAGTAATACGTTAACATTTCAATAACATGGAATTACAGCAAAACCTTTTTTTTTTGCTAAAAATGGTCTTTTGAGAGAAAAACGAAACGTGGTTGAAAAAAATCCCAAGGATATACGAAGATCTGTAGTGTCGGAATTTATTCTATCGCCTATCGAAAGCTAACTCAAGTGGCATGCAAAAAGTATCACCCCCAAAAATACATAAATTAAAAAAAATGAAAGATAAACCAAATATCGAAAAAACATAAAGGAATGTTCAGCCATATTTTTGTCTTCGTTCGTCAATAATTCATCTTAAAAGATCCCACAAAATGTACGAGAACGAGGAATGCCAAAGGACATTAGTCGTGTAAACCCGTCGTCCATTATCGCACGCGCGACGCTATCGTGCGAGGTATACTTTGGAAAACGGACAGAACGAGCAAAGAGGACTGTCAAAAGAAGTAAAAAAAAAAACAAGTAGCAGAGCGAAGGATGTTACATCCTCGAGGAATGCGGTAGATTCCAATCAGAGAAGCCGGATTACGCGTTTAAAAAAAAAAAAAATCGTTTTTACTCGGTCCCAAAATTTCCTCTTAACGAAGCAGATGAGTTACCAAAAATATATGTATACGTCGTCGTTACCAACAAGAGAGTGGCATTAAAACTTGTTCCACGACGGTTAAAAAATTTTTCCCTTCTCCTTGCGTCCCCTCGGGGTCCGCAGGGTCCTCGACAGCGCGAGAGTACCGAGATAAACGAGTAACCTCGGCGTCGCATCGCCACCGAAAGAGTCCGAAGAGATTCTTAATGGACCCCATGGTCGCCCTCGTCATCTCGCGAACGAGGCGAACGACCATCGCATCAGCCTCACACGGAAGAGAGACCGAGGCGCTTGTCGTCGTCTTTTGTCTAACCATCCAAAGACTCCTCCGACAAACTGCCAATTGTTCTTCTTTGATCTCTCACTCCCTTCTCCCCTCTTCTCATACGTTCGCTAATTACGATTTCGACAAAAATTCGGCGAACTTCTTCAAACAAATCCACAAAGGTGGAATGGAACAATGAAAAAGAATGGTTGCAGCAGTAATAAATTGAAACGTTTTCTCCTAAACATGTTTTTTTCTTACATTAGCAACCTTTTTTACGTGGATATTTTTTGAATCGTCGAAAGGGAAATTTCGAGAATCTAATCTAGGGAATTTTTTCGATGAGAGCCTGTATTCGGATTTGTTGTTCAAATAGAACGCTCTCAGGGGGCGTTTTTTGGGGGCAACAACGATTCTTCCAGAATCCAGTTTCTGGATGTATGTCGTAATTGATACTGTATAGTGTATTCTGATAAAATAATGTTAACATGACTATAAAAAACCATGGAAATCCCTCAATTTTCCGGCAATTAACTAAATCCAACCCCCTCATTATATAAATAACATTTCGAAACAAACCTATTCCCGTTAACAAGCCCGTCGTCTCCTATTCAGGTACACCATGAGACCCTCAAAAATGCACAAACGAATTTCAAGCCCAAGAACTTCTCCATAAAAACCCGTCGCGAAAAATAACCAAAAGCAATAAAAAATATCCCCATCCTCTATTCTCCAGCGCAACCCGTAAATCCCGTTCACACTGACTTTATAAATTCACCGACTCCACGGATTAAAGAAAAATCCGATCGGGTAATGAGAAATATCCTTCGCCCTTCCTCCTCCTCCACTCGTCCGACGCCTCCTCGTCGTCGTCGTCTCGCACACGACGATAGGTAATACCGAGTTAATACCGAGTCCGAGCCTCCACCGAAGCGAAAGGACGGGAAACTCCCGCGATCGGCGGGGGAGGAAAGGAGGATGGGGAAAGGAGATTGTAGAAGAAGGACGGTGAATGGATATCGAGTCACGAGTTCCTTTTCCGCTTCTTCGAAGGGCCTCGCCCACTCACGTTGACCCAGCCAGAAGGGTCAACTGTCAAGCATCGATAGTCTCAACGCGTACCAAAGTCGCCTGTCCGTGAAACACGCGCATGTTTCCACTCGTGCTTACCGCAATTCTATTTCAATTTGTTTTTTTGTTTTTTTTTTCATTCTTTCTTCGCTGACGATCGTCCAGTAGCTCGAATATTCCCTCTCACCGTCGACGGTAGACTGTGGGACTCCGTTACGACGATCCCCGCAACTATCGGGGTATCGTGCGCGAAAATACTGCTACACGACCCGAGAAAAGAGTTTCGTCACGTAGTACGCTAGTACGTTCCGTACACGCGTTTGCAACGACGGGAAACGCTTATGCAAAGAAGCACGCGAGCGCGCGTTCGACACGGATGTCGCGATAAATGCGAAGACATCGAGATGTCCGCGGTTGATGGCTGACAAGCTGGCTTACACGCTATTTTTAAACGACACCGTCAATGAAAACGACACCGGTGACGCTGACGCTGGCTGCTGACTGTCGGTGCTGGGGCTGCTGAGTCGCTCATTGATATTCCGCAGCGGTGGAAAACGAATGGGATGAGGAAACGAAAATTGCTGAATAAAATGGTTTTGATGAGTCGTGTATGAAACCTTGGATATGCGTGGTTAGATCGGTGGCCGTTGGGAGCTTCGTCGTATCGTTCGTCTCGTATTCGTGTATATTGTCGATGCTTTTGAATTATTCAAATTATGGAGAAAATAATTTTAATTTGGAAATATATGTTCGAAAATTAATAATTTATTTATTTATTTTCTAAGTTAGTTTAATCTGAGTTGTGATTGAAGTTGTATTTTTTTTTTTGGACTGTGAAATTTGCAAACTAATTATAACAGTAGCACGGTAATTAGTTAGACAACTCTTTGAATTTTAATAATTAAACTCTCAAATGAGATTATTGACGAACCCAGATTGTTGATTTATCCCACGCTTAATCGAATATTGAACCTTTTTTACTCAAATTTGTTTGATGTTCTTTCGTCCATCTGTCGATCTTTCCAATATCATTCAGGATAAATTCAATGACTAATCTAAATGACTCATGATCAATCTAAAGAACATAGAAAATTTTTATTCAACTCAACCTTCTAACTCATCCTCTCCCCTTCCGCCGAACAACAAAATACTCCCTCAAATGGTCAATCAACTCTCGAGCTAATTTTTTTTCTCCCATTTCTTTTCCAGACCACGCTTCGTTCTCCCATTCAACTCATTGCTCTTTCAACAACTGCGCGTTTGCACCGATGCAACATGCAACGATTGTCGTGTAGCTCGTCCTTTTCAAACGTCGGATTCTCATACCGGTCAAGCTCTATCCTTCCAAGATCTCCGTTTGACCAAACTCCATTATACTCTCTCGCAACGGCCTTGCCAGCACGGAACTTCCTTTGATCGTTCCGAGTTCGATATTTCATCCCAACGATTTCATAAATAATTCACCATTACCGTGTTCAGATTAGAATTTAACAAAATACAACGTATTTTACAAACCTACAGTTGACGTGAACACGAACGATTATCGTGATAAAAATACTCAATACAAAATATACAATATAAAATATTTTTAAAAAATTCGTTCGTTCGTATTGCGTTTGTATAAAATATCCAATAGAGCCTTTCGTCTTGGGACCGTCCCACGTGCGCGGAATATCATAATGCGACGTAAAGACAGTGCATTCTCGCGTGGAAAGCTCCGGGAACTATAAGTGCACAGATTGCAGCTCCGGGGAGGGCACAAAGGGGGGAGAGTGGAGTGGAGTCAAGGAGGGATGTGCAGAAGAGCGCGTCATGTACATGGCTTTATACACGAAGCGCTAACTAACCACGGTCCAATCGGCTAGTAACCCCGACTATAACCTCAGGACCTAGCGAGTTGCTCTCGCAATATCCTTCCGCTCCTCCTCCGCCCCCTTCGTCTCCCTTGCTGCACCCTTCGCGTCCTAACAGCGACGATGTTCGTTAGGCTTGATTATTCCTCGAATAAGTTTGCACGAAGACGTTACACGTACTATACGCGAGCGGAAGATGCGTCAGATTTTACCTACGTAGGCTCTCCGCAACCGGCCTCGTTCATCTATCTCAATATTCACGCCGGTCGTTGTTGCAAACGCCGCAGATTCGTCTCGCAAAACAATCTTCACGCGTTATTCTTCTTATTTTTATACTCGTCTGGGTGGTGCAATTTTTTTTTCTTTTGTTTCGTAGTGATCTGTTTTTGATTGTCGGCTTTACGTTGTTCACTGGTCGAAGACTCGTTTTGTGTTGTTCGATTAGGATACTGCAATTTTAAGGATAATTTTATTTCACTTGATTCCAGTAATAGTTGTAATTTTTTATAAGAGATTCGAATAAAGAAAACGCGGGCTTAGGCGGCCCGACTATTACATTATTAATATAGTAAGCTGAAGTCCATTTGACGGCTTTAGTTGAGAAATAATTGAAACTTTGATTCATCAATTCGCCTGGAAAATAATTAAAACTCTGATTCACTACTCCATTGAAATATCGGTATAGATTTGCTTTCGATAGAGTTAGTTCGATAGTTCGTAGCAAACGCTACATAATTTTTTATTGAAACATTTCGTTCAAGCCAAACTCAAGCGTCGGGTCGGGACAAGGGAATTTTTTCACCATAACGTCACTGCAAACGCGATTAAATTGTTTACCAAATCCATTATCATTTTTCCCACGGCTTGTGGTACGAAGATAACGCGACGACACCTCGTCACGTTGTAATTCACAACGAGCCCGGTGTTCTGTCTGTGTAGATATTTGTACAGTGGCGTATCGGAAGGATCTTGAAAGTCGGATTTTTTTCTTTCAGCAAAACAGCCATTGAAAACCATTGAAAAAAATGAGAAAAAAAAATATTACAGCGCCTAGGTTATTTGAACGAAACTGTAGAGGGTGAGACAGAAAGATAGAGGGGGAGAGAGAATGAATGAATGAATGAATAGAGCGTTTATTATGCCCTGGAGCAATTCTCCCGAAGGGCAACATATGTAGTTACATGTAGTGAGTAAATAAAAGAAGATGTAACTATGACGATAGCAAAAATAATAAAATAAATAATAGGTGAATAATGAAAGATAGCAATAATAATAGGATCAGAATAATAATATAATTATAATAATAGTAGGAATTACAATGTAGTAGAGAGGAAGAGAAAGAGAGAAACAGAGAGAGAGAGAGAGAGAGAGAGAGAGAGAGAGAGAGAGAGAGAGAGAGAGAAAGAAAGAGAGAAAGAGAGAGAGAGAGATGAAAGAAAGCATGAGAATAAAAATTGCTTGGCGGCAATGAATGAGTTTATGGGAGACGCGTCGCCATGTAAATCAGTGTACGTACCGGGAGAGATTTCACGCTCGTCACAGCCCCCGGCGGTGACAAATAATTTATAGCAAGAAGGGAACACCGTGAGATTATTCACTTGTCGCCGCATATAATAACTCGAATGTTTTGGCTCGTGCACCCGTGAGAATCTTCGCACGAAGGGAATAATTAAAAAGATGCAACCTGCCCGAATGATTGCGTCGAGAATCTTCGAATCTCACATCGAAAATTGTATTATTTTGTATTGGACAAGATTAATTGTTTCGTGAATCTACTAGTTAACTAAAAAAATGATAACACACAGAATTTTATTATTTTTATTTTTTCACACGTTAATGTCGACGGAATAATTTCGGGTTATTTAATTAGACCATCGGTTGCCGTATTCAAGTTCCGAATATTTAATGGTTCGACAAGTCAATAAATCGCATTACAATACCCCAAAAATAAATGTTCCGATTCACCATCGCTCCGACTGTCAATTCTCCGAAAGATCAAAATCCCGAAAACGTATATATAGGTACAGTGGCGTAGCCTCGTTCAACCGCGAGAAGATGGCAGCAATTCGGAGGCAGATAGATCGATTTGGACAATAGTTCTACTTCGTCTCGAGACGTTGACAGTTGGAGCCATGCCGATTCGGAACATTTATTTTTGGAGCGTTTCAATTCGATTTATCGACCTGTCCAAACATCGAACATTCGGTAGAACTTCGATCCGCACCCCCGCCGGCGGAGGTGGACCGAGAAGAGAGAATACAGCACGCAGGTGACTTCCGGCTGGACATCGATGATCCACGATTTTGTGGCGTGGATGGAGCGTGGGTGGGACGAGACCGCGACTCATTGTTGGTCCTCGGTCGGAAAGGCGGGTGAAAGAAATTCAATTGCGCGTACAGTTAGCACGAGTGGGCGATATAATGACACCGCGATGCGTACGTGAAGAAACTCGGGTCGCTTCGAGCTCTCGAGCGGGATCACGCGCACAAACGCGCGGACTTATTATTCACCTCGCTCGTATAATCACGTGTGTGTATGCGTTTTTTTTTTTTTTTCACCACGGGCGTACATAGTCACCGAGCCAAGCCCTTTGGATCTCGCACCGGTAGAACATCACCGCTAACTCGAATAAACAAATTAAATTTCGTCACTTTCACGAGACCGTAAAAAAGTATATCTTTTTTTATTTCAGCGTGGGAGTGACAAAAGTGAATTTTTTCATTCGAGTGAGTTGGGTGATTAAATATATGTATATAATTGATATTTTATTTATATGAGGGATTTTCTTTTAGCTTTTACTTGACCCTTAAAACTCCCTAGATTTTTCGCAGAATTTTTGAATCACTCCTGAAGGCGAAAAAAATTACAATCTGCCTTCAATTGAATCAGCGAGAGTCAGGGTTTCGACTGGCTGATTCAATTTATGATTTTTCCATGCTACCCTTAAATCTCCTATGATTTTTTGCAACATTTTTGGATTACCCTGGAGCTCGGAAAAAATTAAAAATTCGCCCCTCAGTAAAGAAGAAAAAGGTACTACGACATAAAAAAAAAATTTCAATTTTTCTTTTCGTGATTTAAGTAGTCAAAAAGAAGACGTTTGCCACATTTTCAGGGTGGGATCTTTATTGCAACCATTTCATTTCCAGCATAAAAAATATGAATTCTTAAATTTGTTTAATTACATTTTTCCTCCGTTCAAAGACAAGAAAATTCCCATATTGCTTCAAGAGATTCAACAGTCCGGATTTATATTCATTCAGAACAAATTTCGAAACTCCATGGCGATGGGATTCGAGAGAAATCGAAAAGAAATTACGTTTCGGACGAACAATCGAGATTACCGAACCGTGAAATCGTTGATACGACGATTCGATTTTCTTCGGTGTAGCAGGAAATGGACGATGATATGGGTGAGGCCGTCCAGGGAGGCCTGTAAAATTCTCACTGGCCATCGTTATGATTCTCAGTGTCGTCTCTTACGATTCGATCATTAATCCCCCCCCCCCCTCCCCCCCCCCCCCAACGACGAGCGACGGAAATGACGACGTTGACCGAGACCTCCACGTGTTCCACATGGCTCATCGTACGACCTCGCAAAAACGTCCGAGACGTTACCGGGCATTGTTATTCCCGTCGAGGGTGTACGAAAGCCCACCTCTGGACATCACGTAATTGCCGATAGATCGTAAATCGATCGTTGTCTCTCACAGACAGTTCCGGTCGCTTCGATATTCTCGTTGCGAGGTCATCCAAACTCGGCGAAAAATTCCGAGAAATCGAATCATTCGCATCGATTGCTCGGGTCGAGAACAATCGGAGAATGAAAAAATAATGATAATACTTTGAAAAAAGACTTGATTCCAAACGATCGAATTATTCGAGACGATCGTTTACGTCGAGAATAATTGTAAAATGATGGATAAAAGAATAATAATTTGAAAAATCGCTCGATTTCGAGTGTACGAATCATTTGATGATCGTCCATTTTCAACCGTACGTCATTGTTCAATGATTTATGTTCAATATAGTGCAGAGCTGAATTCACAACTACTTTGATATTGAATGATTTATTTTCCTGGCAATTAATCTGATCTTCTACAGAAATTTAATCGAAATTACAATGAAATTTTTTAAATAATCGATAATATAAATTTTTTTGAACTATTTAGAGGACAAATTATTGAACCTTTAGAATCTTTAAAGATTTCCAATTTCTCAGTCTCGTTCCATGGATATTTATCCATCGCATGAATTAAAATAAAAGCAGAAAAAAAATGTTCACAGTCTTCTCCCAATTCTGATCCATATTTACGCAAGCTGCTCACGAGCAATTTTCTTTCGTTCTATTTTACAACACTGAACTGATGAGCACTTCTCAATCGTTACATAAACTCGAGTTACGACTTTGAAAAAAAAACCATGAAAGAATCTTTAAATCATATTTGTGAAATATCGATGGTGCAACAGAAACTGATGCATCAGTTCCGGCACGAATAACCGTGACGCTTGCGTTGATGGCTTGCGTGTTACCGCAGTTGAAACGTTAGCTCCCCGTCCGTCCGAGTAATTATGGACTAAACGTCGATTCGACGGTCTATCATTGCAAAATAATGTTTCGGTGAAAGGCATCGACGCGATTCAATCGTATCCAATGAAACGAAAATGAAAAAAAAAAGAATCAATTGGAATTTGTTAATAGGATGATTCTACGATTGTGGGGTGTTTGGCGCGCGGATTGTTAGAAATCAATAATGCTCGGTTAAGGGGAGGAGGGATTCGATCCAATGGCAATATTCAGCCGCGATGTTGGCAATAGAGTAACGCCTTAATTGGGGACAAGTGAAATATCACGGTATCGAGCGATGATTACAGACCACCGAGCAGCGTAGTCGCCGCATACAATGAAAATAATAATAATACTAATAATAATGTTAATAATAATAATAATAATAATAATAATAATAATAATAATAATAATAATAATAATGTTAATAATAATAATAATAATAATAATAATAATAATGTTAATAATAATAATAATAATAATAATAATGATAACAATAATAACTATTTTTTTATGATTAATATTATTATTATTATTATTATTTTCGTAATAATAATAATAGTTATTATTATTAGTTATTATAATAACTATTTTTATTATGATTATTATTATTATTATTATTATTATTATTATTATTATTATTATTATTATTATTATTATTATTATTATTATTATTATTATTATTATTATTATTATTATTATTATTTTTTGTAATAATGACAAGAAAATTATCCTTTCTCCGGGAAATTGAGTTAGATCAAGAGTCAATCTTGCCTTGATACGCATGCAGACTGCAGAATTATTGTGCATACAACGACGAGGACGAGAGGCATGCGCGGAAGAGAAAATTGCTGAAAATCATGTGTGACTATCCCTCATCGATGATCGTGCAATGAAACGATGCCGCAAAGTATTGGGTTCGCGCGGAAAATTGGAGTTTAAAGACGCGATCCACAACCGACGAAGCGACGTTGCTCAAGCACGAGGAAAACGTGCGGGTGAGCTTCACTACCGGTTATCACGAAATCCACGAGGTCTTGCGGCAATCACGCGTGGACCTCGCGATGGACACGTCGTTCCCATACTCCTGAGTCACGGTCGATAATTTTGGCTTTTTGTTGGAACAACGAATATCTCCGGTTGACAATCAAAAAAAATTCATAATACAATAATGAGATAGTAAAATAATTATACGAAAATTGAATTTCGCAATTAATGAAAGAGTTTAATTATTTTCAATAATTTAAAATTAATCTTTCAAAAATTAGAGTAAAAATAAAACTAATATCAAGAACTCGTAATTACAAATTAAAAATAACATTTATTTCATGATTAAAAATTGGAAATTAAACTTTTAAATTTAATAATCAATCTTAAAATTAATTGTAAATTAAATTTTTCCTAGCTTCTATTCTGCGATTAAATAACTTTGAGTCCAAAGGTAGTATAAATTCATTTTTCATATTTTAATGAATTTTTTTACCTAATCTATTATCATGAATTCGTATAAAAATCATCAAATTTCGTCTCAAATGAGAAAAAAAAAATCAAAAAAACAGTTAAATACATGTTCGTCGTGGTTAAGACGTAAGGACCATGGAAGGGCAGACCACCGGTGAAGGCGCGTGTCCTGCGTCCGATCGTGGACGGGTGCGGCATCGCAAATGACGGAGAGAGCGAGGGATAATGGAGAAACGGAAATGAAAGGATGAGAAAAAGAACGAGTGAGCAGGGGAAAGATTTGTGCTTCCTCGATGGTTTCGTTCGCGGGAGAGGCTGTGGAGGAAAGGAAAAGAACCGCAAAGATAAAAGGAAGCATTTTGTGGCCCGGCTGTCTGCACGGGCAGACGGACAGCGCGTACTTATGTGCACCGAGCAACCAAAGTATCGGTGAGCTGAGACGAAAATGTACGAAAGAAGGCGAGCCGAGATCAAGACAGCGAGACGTACAAGGGCCTGTCTGGTCATCGCTGTTCAAACGATGATTAAGGGCCTCGCGAATATATTAACGTCATGAATCCCAGAACTTTCTTGGAACTTTTTTTTTTCATTTGTTATCCAAGATCGGTTAGTACGGAGATTGTTTCTCCGAAGCCAATGACCTGTTTTCTTTTTTATCATTTTTTAAATTATATTGTGAGTAATTTATTCAAACAGTGGCCAGCTGGACAATAAATATCAAAATTGAATAATGAATCATTGATAAAAATGATCCTTATTATCTCGATGATTATAGCCGAAGAGTAATAATTATGAATATTGTTCATCAAAACAATAATTAAATATATTAAAAAGATAATTAAAATATCAAAAAATAGAAAATGAATTAAAATTTAACTTTTATCTAACGACAGAGACTGACAGTTCCCGACGTCAATGACTAATGTATTTTTCCTCAAACATTTGAAGTAACTTATCAACTTATCGGCCAGTTGCACAATAAATGATCACAATTCCAAAACAATTCATTAATGACCAAAACAAGCTCATTATCACAGTGATAAAAATTGCAAAATTTTCCGCAATAAACAACTAGACACTTCTACAATTACGAACATTATGCATAAGAAGAAAAATTGAAAAATCTCAATAAAACTTTATTCATTTCTATAAACAAATGCTGTGACTCTTTCGACAAGCTAAGAACTTCCGGTACAGCTGGAAGAAGTAAATTTCCGATGTTTTCTCCCTCTCTACATAAATAATAAATTTTATTTGAGAACTTATCGTCCAAGTCGAACATTAAACCACAATGGCGGAAATTTTCGACTGGGACGAGACCCAGCAGAAGGCCAAGACGAAAGACTACCACAGACCTTATTTCTTTATTTTTATTTTATTTTTCATTTTAAAGTCGGACGTTGGTCCAACCGAACAATGATGGACAAATGAGGGGCGTTTAATGCGTACGTGCCACGAAACCCACAATCCCATCTTCCCGTTGAAATATAGTAGCGAATAAACGTGAGCATGTGCATTCTGTCGAGAGATATGTTAATTTCGTGAGAGTTTCCTGACCGTGAAAGCCTTCCAATTACCGTACGAGCTTGTGGATACAATATTACGCGGAGACCACGTGGAAAGGCTAATCTTTCCTCTTTTGCGCCGATACCGAGGTTCCGTGCAGTCCCCATGCTGGACGTTCGCCCAGCCTCCGGACATCGCGTCGGATAATACACCGTCACGAACGGTGAACCTTCGTCGTTGCATACGAATAAGAAAAGTACGAGATACGCGAGCCCGAAGCAATCAATTTCCGTCAAAGTGTCACGACCACACGTCCAATTAGCCGCGCAACGTAACGCAGGCGTGTAATTTACCACGGCGAACGAGAATTCGGAGCAGGAGATCGAACGTAACTGTCTCATTACAATGGAGCTCGTGTAAAGTTCGATTTTGCGAAATTTATCGTAACTTTTTCGACAATTTTTCGTTTTCCTATATATTTATAATATATTATTTTAATAGTTCATTATCATTATAAAATAAATAAATTTTATGATCATTATTGTGATCAATCATTGAATGATCATCAATGATTCATTGATTCATTAATTTTCATCGATAAAAAGGTTATTATAAAAATTAATTAATCAATCCTATAATAATAATTTGACTAAAGGAAATTAATGGATGAATCAACCAATGATGATTAAATGATTAATTATAATAATTATAATAATATCGATTAATTTATTGATTTCATAATAATCATTTGATTAATAAAATGTAATAAATAAATGAATCGATGATGATAATTCAATGATTTATAAATTGAGGAATCAATTAATGAATAAATATAGAGGTAGATTAATTAATAATAATGATAATAACTAATTTATATCAGTTATTATCAATTATTATTTTTTTTTTGTCTATTATTTTATTTTACTAGATGATTGATTAAATATTTATTTTCTCCTACCAAGATTTGATTAATTGATTCGTATGAAACATTTTTCAGTTAGTTGTCAGGTTCATGAAGCAAAACACGAAGTTATTGCCATATTAACGACCCTCTCGATAGTCGGCCTAGCCCTTTGTGATGTTCGTTCGGCTGTAGCTATTTTTTTTTTTTTTTTTTTTTAAGATTCGCGAATGGAAAGTAATTGCGTGAGTCGGAGAATTTGGCTGAACGTAGGTCGCGTGCGTTAATGAAATTGATGATTCACTTACGTAGAAGTATAGTTCGACACGATGGGAGACCTTGGGCACGCAGGTCAACGATTCCGACCTGCAGCATCCGGTGTCGTCGGAGCACCTGTGCAAAATGGCACAGTGTGGAATGTAAGAGGCGGAGGGACTCGGATATACCTCACGGACCGGTATAACTCGGGCTCTCGGCCACTGGCAGCTACCCTCTCGCGAGACTTTCATCGCGTGCTGCATCGCTTCTTTTATTTCTGCTGCTGAAACACAACGACGAATCGGTATTAAGCTTTGGCTCCAAATTCGTTTTATATCCAACAATTAATATTTTTCTTTTAATTCGTTTTTGATACTTGTCAACGGTCTGATTAGTTTCAATAGTATTTCTACCGCTGATACTTAATGATAGATCGGCATTGATGTATGCAAGTTTATTAATTCACTCAAATAATAATAATGATAATAATAATAATAATAATAATAATAATAATAATAATAATAATAATAATAATAATAATAATAATAATAATAATAATAATAATAATAATAATAATAATAATAATAATAATAATAATAATAATAATAATAATTATTATTATTATTATTATTATTATTATTATTATTATTATTATTATTTATTATTTATTAGGCAAATGCTATACTAATAAAGAAATAATAATAATAAAGAAATATAGATACTTCTTTAACACCTGACATCAATATAATATATTTCGATCCTATCCATGGAAAAATATGATTCAATCTATCGATTAAATGCAGCTCCAATGAAATTTTCAAAAAAAATTTGAATTTGCTCGTCGATTAAAAATGATTTCGATAATTCAATAACCGCATGTGCGATACAAGGACCAGAGCTCGCGATGCCAGAGACACAGCCACACTACTCCTTCATTAGCATATCGCATGTTACGAAGCCGTGTGTGTTGCAGAATACTTTTTAAACTCTCGCAAGGAGTCTGTTTAATCGTAGATATATTCGTTGCCCGAGGCGAGGAGAGGTCCTTCGTGATCCGCGTTATTTTTCGGCGTAGGCGGTTTCTCTCAGGATGCTTGGGCGCGATCTACACGATTGTGTGTCTGACCAGCAATGCGCACATACACACATGCGCACATCCGTACATACACGCATACACATACAGGGTGTCCCAAACCACTGCTGCAAACGAGAACCATCGGCCCCTTAAGTCATTTAGAGTCGAAAAAATGAAGGATTGATTTCTTCTTTTCCTCTTCGCTTGGGAGTTCTTATGATTTTCCCTCGCCTTCTCGTTACTGGGCTCTATCTGTGCCAAATTACAACCGATGCTTTTAATTTTTCTTATCAAGACACGAATTCCTAAACATTTAAACCTGACCTACAATTTTTTCCTGCAACGATTTACCTGCATTTTATTATCAAAAACAATTTTTTGGACGTTCGAATTTTATTTCTCTACTTTGACGTTATTTCATTCAGGAAAATATATTATGAAGTGCTATTCTTATTAACTTAATATGTAAGGCTCATTAATGATCTACAAAACTGATGAACAAATTTTCTTACACAGATAAATATTCAAAAAGTTATTAACAAAAAACGGATTAAAGTGATATTCAAGAATTTCGGAAAATTGAGGAGCGACAGTGATTTTGAGACACCCTGTATAAATATATATATATAGGTACAAATGCACCGACGCCGCTTCAGAAGCGGAGCATGTTATTCTCGTGGCAGTTATGTTTTTACTTTCTCGTTTAACGTACACGTTGCCATTGCCAACGCATGCTCCAGGACCTTTCACGTATCTCGGTGCAACACCGTGTTGTAAAGGATCTGCAGGATCTAGTTTGCTACCAATGTTCACGATAGCTCTCCACGGTGCTATGGAACTTTTGTCTCCATTACTAAACCTGCAGAACCATTTATTTTCTCGGTGCGACGATAAACAATGAAACGTGTAATATCGTTGTCACAATCCGGGTTGGAATTCATTAAGATTGTTATCTGTCGTCGGTTGTCGAAGAAAGATAGCCAATCATCGACCAATCGATGCTAGCGGACGATATTTTAGATATATCAGTTTTGTTAGAATCGAAAAGCAAGGAAATGATAGGAAAGATAAGAAAAATGTATAAGTTTGAATTTTCTGTTATTTAGGGATTTCTCGAGGCCGTAACTCTTCTTGATATTACTCAGGCAATTGGAGATAGATAATTTTGACTTCGAAATGTCTCGAAAATAATTTCTAGATACCTGTATCCCACATCACACGAATCCGATAATGACAGAGAAATAATTATTAATATTTATTGAAAAAATATCCGACAGCCAAAACTGTTGAGGTAAAGATATATTTTTTTCAACATAAATCCAACAAGCAGATTTTTCCTCAGACTCGAAGACCATCAAGAGTCCATTAGACAATTTTGCAAAAAACATCAGAAATTGTTTCCTCGAAATTCGGAATCCAGAGAAAAAAAAATCTTATGATTTTCAATTTTATCCATTTTTTTACCGACGAATTAAATTAATTCATTTTTTATTTTATTTAAGATTGATTCGAATAAACCGTGAATGGGATTTTAGATTTTTTTCTGAGCGAAAATACGGATATTCGTCGACCGAGAGAAACTGAATTTGCAAGAGAGAGATTAGTGAAAGAACGTTAACACAGCATAACGTTTCAACGAAGTCGGGCTACCGTGTCTGACGGATGATAAATTGATTTGACGCACGGATTGTATATCGTACATTGTATAAATTAACTCTCACGTGTGGCAAAAAAGCAAACTCGTCGCGTTGCTGAGACGAACAATATAAGTAACGCAAGCTCGCGCTTCGAGGTTTCAACGTGTGGGCGATGACAGCGCATTCTCGCTCGAACGAACGTTCAGTATTGCGTCTAAAACGGCTAAAGCCAACGTTAAAGTTCACGAGAACGAAGCGATGACGACTGCCGCAATCGCATCGTTTCGTAATTTTTCATCGACAAATGAAAAAAAATCACGACGGGGACTAATAACATCAAGCTGTACGTTTGCGATGGCATTATATTAAATTTTATTCCATATCTCACTTGGGTTCAATTATATCCATGCTTTAGATCTTGTGAATAACAAATAAATAAATAAATGAGTAAATAAATGAACGTATAGAAAAATAAACGAAAAAATGAAGACGTTCTTAAATCGTCCGGCAAGTGCATCATCAATGAGATTGTAATTGTAAGTATTGGCTAATGTATATATAATTGCGGACAAGACGAGATGGAAAAAAATTGCTATGTCGTGATGCTGCAACTATTTATTATCTCACTGCAATACCATCGTCACGAGCGAAATACACGGCGAAATTTTTACGCAAAACTGTTTTTACTGAGATGTTTCTTTGTAGGGGATAGGAATGTTCTTTTTTTCTAGCATGAAAATAAGGGAATAAGGGAGATCAATGAAAGTATGAAACCCAACTCATTTTGTGAATTTTACAGGCGACTGTGGCTTTTGAGAGACCGTGTGAAAGATGACTGTATTTTTTTTTGTTTTGGCAATGTGTAAATGAAAAGAAAAAACAATTTTCTCGAAAAGTGTCCAACTCGCCTAGATTTTTTAAAAATTAATTTCATTATCAAATATAAATAAATAATTATGTACATTGATATGAAATACATTTTTATATCAATATCAGAAGACGCGCCGAAGATTATTATTATTTTCAATGACAATTTCTTTTAAATCATCGCAGCTTTTTCATGTTCTCTTGACTGAGTAGTCGTCCTTGAGATTTGAGCTCCATTCGATATCGAAAAAAAGATGGAATGCTGCGTAAACAAAGTGCAATAAAAAACGTCCGAAGCAGGTGAAAGTTCGATCTTCTCACGTGCGTAATACACGGAAAAGTATAGCTTACTCGAGTCTCGAGTACAATGACGGATTGCGCCGTTCGAAAGGGTTGGAAATTTTCATTAGAATATTGCCATAAATAATACAGGCTGTCGTTTCGGATATTTTTAATTCGGTCAAATATCTTTAAAGGACAAATACAAAGAGTACATTTTCTGTATCAGCAGCAGCCACTCCGCAGATTATCTCGATGTGTTCAGGTCAAAACCGCGAATAAAAATAAAAAACTATTATTTGAATTAAAGTTTTCAATTAAAAAATAAATTTTTTTTGATATTTTATTTTTTTTTAATTCATTTATATTTCTATTGATTGTCAAATTGAAAAAAAAATTATTTCATCCACGCTTATAATATATTTCATCCTGCTTATAATATATAATATCCTCACCCTTCCCGTTCGAATTTTTTGGCTGGACATGTGGCTTGGAGTCCTTGGCGCCATCGCGAGTATTCGACGATTGCGACTTGTGAAAACCCTGACCGGGCTGCTGCGAGTGCAATCCGAGCGATTGTGGAGCGCCAGGAGTCTCGTGCGATTTCGCATCTCGGCGATCTTGAATGACTCTCGTCGTCGAAGTAACGATGACGGGTCTCGGGGTCGTTGTCGTCGTTGTCGTCGTCGTACTCGTCGTCGTTGTCATTGGCGTGGACGTTGCAAAAGGAACTGACGTTTCGCCTTCGGTTTCACTTTCGTTATCCTCGTCTGCGTATTCCTGCAATTATAAAGAACATTATGCCCTTAACTCTCTTTTATATTGAACTGGATATATAAATAAATAAATAATTAAATTTATCACACTAAAATCAAATGATATATATTAAAAATACATAAATATAATTCAAATCATCGTTAAATAATAACAAATAATAAAAACGACACAAATGATACTAATCGAAATTCAAAATACGTTTTTCAACAAATTTCCTAGAATTTCGATAATACGCCCAAATTATTCCACTCGAAAAATGTTTTCGCCCCCCCCCTTCCGCCCACCCCAGAGGAAAAATCCAAAATCCCATTTAAAATGTTTTTCCATTCCCAAATTACAGAAGAATCGCAAAAGTGGCGACCATAACCGTATTTTCCCGCTCTTTCCTCCGGTTCAAATCACTCGTGACACTCGATACAGACCGAGAGAGTCGTTACGGCCAGCGTATGACCCGCGTAAGTCGCGATCCGGCTACCGTGCACTTCGACACATGTGTACGAACGCGATTCCCTCGCGGCCGTCAGGGGGGGTGGAAGAGAGGTAGGGGGGTAGGAGGAGCTGCGACACAGCTACGAGGTTCGAATTGTTCCCCCCGCACCCTTCACCCACGTCGCGATGTAGTCTACGCCACATTTATATGTGCATGATGTGTACTGCACACAAGAGTTATGTGCCGGAGTAGCCGTCCGAAGAGGGCACAGACCTACTTAATCTCTATTTGCACGACGACGGGATGCATCCGTGCTCGCGCGAGTATGCACGGACGCATCTGCAAATAAAGTTCTTTGATAGTTTGCCGACTCCAATGGAAACAATCCCCCCAGGCTTTTGTGACCGGTATCCCGGGCGGAGGGGCGAAAAGAGGGGGAGGGAGGGTTAGGAACGCGCGTGAAAGCGCATGTATATGTGTGAACCTAAATAGGGAAAATATATGTGTATGCATATGAGCCATTCCATCAAATCGTAGCGATGTTTTGGACCACCTATCCCCGGAGATCTTTGAAAAAATGCACGATGTTGGGCTTGTACTTGATAAAGTACGTGTACTTGATTCTACTTAATTGACAAATTTAATGAGATACATGTTTCAGATATATTCAAGTTTAACTTTTTTCGTCTGCCGGATTCGGGAAGAATCGATTCGGGTAGAGGTGCTGAGACAATAATTTGTAAATTTCAATTTTTGAATACAGAACTTCAAAAAATTTGGTTTATTACGTTTCAACTTATTCTAGCAGTTTTTACAGAGATCCCAACAAGAATTTGACCTATTTGGAGTGGAAATTTCGCAGCTTCCTGAAAAAAATATTAAAACTCACAGATTTAATCGAAGAAAAAAACAAACGGAAATGTCACGCAATGGCCCATACAATTATAGCCGAAATAATAGAGGAATACATTTTTTTTCAAATGTATTACATCTATGTTATCAAGGATAACGTCTCAAATTTCTTTCCGGGATTTCCGGGGACAGACTGTCCAAAATTCCGTTTCGATTCGGTGGAATGGCTCGTATATACATATAAATCTCGATGTGTACGTATCATACAACAGACCTTTGGCTAGCTTCAATGGTTCTCCGGCTGATTGTGCGTTTGAAAAAAAAAATGCATCCCCTTACACTTGACATTAATTATTGAATGAGCATGCGTTTCTATCTGTCGGATGTAAAACGCGTGTCACGCACCATGGAAGAGAACTGAGATGCTCGGGTTCTTCGAACGTCTGTCGATCGAATTCGCGAGACACTCGACATCTTCGCAGATCACTTTCTCATGTACTCTCGGTCTTGATTTTTGTTTTTTTTTTTGCTTTGGACGTCGAGTGTGCGAACACATCGACGAGACTCGTGAAATCAACAGTCGCGGTCTCACAATGAAAACGATTCACTCGAAGTGCGGTAAAAAAGCTTTCGCTCCGATAAAGGTTTGTTGGGTTGTGTTTTTGTATTAGTTTATTTTTTCGGGGGGATTTTGTTTTGTTTTTCGGCGGAACTGATGGAGTTCGGAGTGTGTAATTGAATTTAATTTCTCTATTTTTTTTTAAATTACGTCAAGATATATTCTATAGTATTGAAAGATTTTATCGTAGGATTTTATTGGAGTAGCGATAAAAAAAGTGAAGAAATTGATTGTTACAACAGAGATTATGGTCGAAACTATTTTCGGCAATTTTGATCATTCAGATTTGTGATGAGTTCGATAAACAACGTTGTGAATTGATTGGACGCGAGTTTACGAGCAATAATCTCACAAGTCTGGCCAATTAGTGTGGCACACCGATAAATTATGGGTTTCGCTATGGTTGCCGGTATGGCGTACCAGTGCTTCGAGGGACTTTGCAAATGGGATTTATCGAGGTGGATATCGTCGATGCGTACGACTAGATCCAATCGATAGAATTCCCTTAAATCATTCGTTCCAAGTACCGACACGTACGACGCATCATAAATTCATACGATATCGCGTTTCACAGTGCCACAGCAAAATCCGTGTAACATAGTTCGATTAAGTTACCTACAATGTAGAGTCTACGAGACGTGTTTCAATCAATCTCTCAAGAATGTGATCCTTTTAATCGATTTTGATTTTGATTGAAATAAAAATGAAAATAAAATCAATAAAATAATAATTATTAATTAAAATCGATATTAAAATAAAAAATTTTGTTTTTTCTTTTTCTTTGGATCAATTGTCCAAAGACTCTGACCAGAATACTCGTTATAGCAGGGGAGAAGAATAAGGTCAACAAAAGTATCGAAACGGTAGAAATCACAATAATTATATATTACTCGAATATAAGAATATTATTATTGACAATAATATTCTCATATTGGAATAATATTGTATACATATTATATTATTCTGATTATTATTCTTATTTGATCCTAGTTCTTTCCAACGAAGCAGAAACCACATTAATAAATAATTCATTTGTGCAAAAATTATAAATTTTCATTATTAATAAAAATATTCTTGTTTTAGAATCATATGATATTTTATACAATACCATTATCATTATTATTATTAGAAATTATTGTAAAATGTTTACTTATTGTTGAAATGTTCACATTTCAACAATCAAAAGTCCCGCCACGATTATGCCGAAATGAGATTCGAAATTAGTCTATCGTCGAACTCAAAAAAGACGAAAAAAATGTATTCTTCGACGAGTACGTGGTTGTCGGACGCAAGAACTATGTTGCAAATGAACCGAAACGAAGAGAAGCGAGAGCAAAGCATAAACGAGACCGCGAGTAAAATAAAAAATTTTACGCGGCCTTAAAACTGCCTCTCGCGTCTGACAGTCCGAAGAGTCTCGGCCCCGTCAGCTACGAGCTGCATTAGGCCGAGTCCGGGGGCACACCGCGCCTGTTATTACAAATTGCAGTCGTCCGCCGACGTGGACCACCCAAAATATCAACGACCCGATCTTCTTCTAACGAGCACTTAGCCGAGCTACCATTTCCCAACAAATTCCACAAAAAAAAAAAATTAAAACCCAATAAAAATTGGCAATACATTTTTTTTTGGGAAACCTGATATCAGATATTTGTACCCTAAATTTTTCCAAGTTCGTCCAATAAAAATTGTATTCAAAATCGATGATCCAATCGAATTCCGGACAACGCAAAAAATATTGGGAATAAAAAAAATGATAACTTTTCAATCGATCCGGTTGATACAATATCAATGAGTGGAATGTTGTCGAAACGAAGACGTTTTACTATTATTGTAGCGAAGCCGTACGGTGAATCTATGGAATTAATATTCGTGCATCAGATACGAAGTCGTACGAACAATGAAGCGAAGTCGATGAAGGCGGCACGTACGTCCTGGGGCAGACCGATCGCAGCCCGGATAGGCAGACAGTGATGGCCCACCCACGGTGCTCTCGTGCATGCGCGAGTATTCGATTCATTGTTCGATGCACTCCCGAGACTCGTTTCGTTGCTCCATAAAGAAAAAGAGGAGCTCGTGGGTTATCGGCCAAACCAATAGAGTTTCCTGTCGCTAATGCGATCAAGCAACCCTGAAATTGTCACCACATTATCGTGAAATGGATAATTCAATCTAATTTTTTTAAAATTAACTGCTGATTTTGTCGCGAATTAAGTTCTGCACTCGCGACTGCTAATAACGAGCACTTAATTCCAGAAGCAATTGGACCTTGGTTTCTTTTTTATTCAAATGTAAATGTTTGTCTTTACGATGACTCATTTGTGTTGCCTGTCTCAAACGAGCGAGACTGAACCTGTGAATAAAGCAACAGCTCCGTGTGGCCTGTCCGACAATTCCTACAACATTACTCACCTAGCAAACGCGACGCCCGATAAGACGATATAGACGCGAGAAGACCGTGGCGATGGTGTATAAAGTTACCATTGCGGTTCTTATCTTCTTCATACATAGTATCCGATAAGAAAGTAAAAAGCACGAAGCCATGCCGTTGCACACGAGAAGTTCTATGACCTACGATGTATACGACTCAGTTATTCAATCTTCGAGCTACCGTCCCCGAAGCAGACCCTGACTTCTGTATCAAAAGCAGAACGGAAGTAATTCATTTTCCTTTACGAAAATAAATCTCGAAATAATTTTATTGATCGAATCGAATATCTAATTTCACAAACTCGTCCTATGTTTTTGATAATTTTTTTTATTCAATTTGTGCAACGTCCATTTCTGGAACGAATCGATTGGCAAAGCGAGGACAAAGAAGAATACTTCTGCATCAGAAGAAGAACAGAAGCAATCTTCTTCTGTTCGCACAAATTAATTCCAGAATAATTTCATTAATTCGATCGGGTATCAAATTTCACAAGCTCGTCCCATATTTTTGCTCATTTTTTTTCTCACTTTGGGCAACGTCCATTTTTGGAACGAATTGATTGGCGAAGCGAGGATAAAGAAGAAGACTACGGGGGGGTGGGGGGGGGGGGGGACGCGAAAGGATAGGATCCGGATGAGTGGAAGAGAGTTTGGAAAGATAAAAGAGTCGAAAGACACAAGCACGAAGAGAATGAACATCGTGTGCGATCCCCATACGAAATACTGTCTCTGGGCATTCTAAGAACGAGAATGCAGCGCGAGCTGGCCCGCTTCGGCCCTCTTGGTGCTGCCAGGCTGTCTGCTACTGAAGACAACGACGACGACGACGACGACGATGATAGAGAGCAGTATGCATGCATGCATGCATGCAATCGTGGTCCTCGCAGACCGGTGGCACGCTATGGCGACCATAACTAACGCCGCTTCGCATTGGCACTCGCACTGAGTCCGATGGGTTTATTGCCGCTTCCGAGAAAGCCTCTCGAGCGCCCACGAAGACTCCGTCGGCACGCATACAGTACAGAGTGTTCAATATAACGTCGTACACAAAGCTCCCGATCTTACGCATTCTCATCTTCGACGACACCAGACACAACAAAGATTCTCAACCAGTCCAAGTGCATCCATATGCATATAATCGTTGAAAACCAAGGGCTCAGAACGAATTTGTCGGCTCTGCAAAAATGCAATGCACCAATGAAACCCATTAGTCGGGAAAATTTATCGGCAAGCGAAATTACCTGCGGACATTCCAATTTGTGTGGTTCAATGCAACAGCTAATTAGCCAGTTTATCGTTTACTCGTACCAGAGAAACATTGTGCAACGATTGCCGCGTGAGAAATTCATTTATTCATGCGACGATCCAATCCAGGATCATGACCACATCCACATTGACGTACTAGGATTTTTTAAAAATATTAAAAATGTGTGTATCTCAAAAACGGTTGAATTTAGAGAAAATACGTAAGAGTAATTTTTTCGCGGGAGTTTTATAAGCTGAAGAAATGGTCTCTTGTAAAAATACCTTAAGACGAGCCATTGGGAAGTTAAGTCGTTTACCAGTATTCCTCGGGGAGGAGTTTTATTAATAGCAAGCTGTAAACACGTTCCGAGACGTTGTAGCTGGCAAAGAGTCTCGGGAATAGGGACGATGGCTATCAGTTGGCACACATGGGGCCAGGAAATTTCAATCGCGTATGACCCTTCGGGGCACAACGAAACGGCGCAAACGAACGTTGGTGGAAATATTTTTATCAGAAACTCGGACGGGGTATATAGATACCGAGACCGAAAATAAAGTCCGCCTCTCGTATCGCGGATAAATTGGCTGGGTTCCAGAAGAAAACCGTTCGTCGCGGAGATGAAAGTGAGAACTACCGAAGCACTGACCTGCCGCGATGCAACGAAATTTCACGCAAGCCTGAAGCTACAGCCGTGTGTCTCCTCACAAAGCCGCGAAACGACACAACGTCCAAACACTTCTGATCCACGTTTGTTAACAAACTTACGGATTCATATGGACCACATTCATGAAAACTGTTTTGCACATTTTTTTTTCGTCTTCAAAACAAACAAACATTTCTTCACTTCTCAAGTGAAAAAATATATATACAGAGGATATGAAAATATACATCTTTTTTTTTTATATACATTGAATCAGACATATATCTTCTGTATATAGCAGGTTGTGTCGTTTTTGTATTTTATTTTTTTCCTGCAATTTTGAGATTTGTTAGGCAAAGTATATATTGC
>CAXAQZ010001363.1:31976-68552 GCA_963971145.1 Sussaba pulchella
AGGGCTGAACAGGTCGGCAACTATATATCACACGCATAAACATAGTACGGAGTCTCGAAATATTCTTACGGTGACACGGACGCCGGTAGAATCGTGACACCCGTTTTTTTCATGCTCTCTGATCTTTTCGTGCTTCTTCAGTTCCCCCAGCACAAGATTTACGTCGTTAGAGATCGATGAATCGTCGCGGTGGTCAAAATCCCAAGCGTAGCTCGTAGAAAAAAAATTATTCAAAAAATCGAGAAAAAAATGTCCACGCTTCTCGCGAGGGTTTTTTTTTTCGCGAATTCTCGCGGGTGGCCCCATGGCACAATCGTACAAGACTCGCTGTACGGAATGCGAATCAGCTACCAACAGACCCCTCAACCGCGATAACGAAAGCTTTTAGCGCGCGTCATTAATGCGACAAATTACATCTTTTTATCTTTCATGATTCACAAGCTCGCAAAGTTGTGACACCAGCAATAGTTCCCTCAAAATTAATAATGATTTTATGAATAAATGCATACAAGTTCCTTAATACATGTTGTAGTCGATACTGTATAGTAGATCGTAATAAAAATAATAAGATGGCTAAAAAATTGCGAAAATCCCTCAATTTTCCCCCAAACGACTAGATATGACCCCTCGAATAAATGACACAACATTAATTGACAACATTGATGACAGTGCATCGAATAATATTTCTAAAATCTGTTGTTTCTCTTATTTTGTCGTTCGTTTGTTTGTTTGTTTTTAATTTCCCGAAGAATGGGACAGTAGCCGTGAAATCCGGCACGATAATAGAGTCGCGTAGAAGGTGCAGCTTGCACGACTCGAACGAGAATGACATCACGTCTTATTCACGCCTGTCCTGCTCTCAAGGAACAAACTCGCGAGCGACACTCCTTAGAAAGTCTTCTGGGTAAACAAACTCCTCGGAAAATGTATTTATTCGTTCTCCAGAAGTTTTGCCATCATGCACGGCCATCGCGCGCGCGCATGTGTGTGCGTGTGTGTGTAAACCATGAAGCCGGATTGACCGGCGAACGTCGGTCTAGGAGGATTTCCAATGTCCAGACTCGAAGCAAACCCGACGCGGTTTTATCGCTAAACGTTTGTCACGGAGAATCATAAATGGCTACACGGTTCGATGCGGTATTGCGAGCTTGTGAACATTATTGCGTGATAAGAGTTACGAATGATGTTCGAGAGCACAGTGGCTCGATGGTAACAGTCGAGAAGACTTAACGTGACAAATGCTTTCTTTCGACATATCGACGGTGACTCCACCGTCAAGGATTTCGCGTTGGATTGAAATTCTGATTACAGGAGGATACATCGTAGCCGAACGATGTATGTGGGAGATTTTTCGGCTTGGATGGTCCACGAGTCGTGACGTCATCGTGACGGATTCTGACCCTAGAATCTGGACTGTCATAGGAAGAAGGTTGCTCGAGGGTTTAATATTTTTATATAGTCTGTAGTCTACATATTATTTATTCATTATTTATTTATTATTTAATTATTATCCGTTTATGATTTATTTATTAGTAATGGGTGCTGAGATTGGTAGATAATATTTGCATGTACGCCCTTTGAGAAATTGAAAGACTACGTTTGAACCACAGTAATTGATGAAATATAAGAAGTCATGCATAAATTAAATTGCCGGCAAAATTACAGTTCCAAGTTATGTAAATTATTCTCCTTATTAATATTTATATGGTACGAATTAATAGCCCTTGCCCCCAACAGACCTTAACTCGTAGGTCGAGACAGCCAATCGTATCGGCTCTGGGTGGTGAGATTTTTTATATGAGGGGTGCAGCTACGAGAGTACCTTCTGTACTTTAATGTTTAAAAATCTCTCGTTTCCCATTACGAGTCTCGACGGTGCATACACAATCGGCTTCGTTTTTGTTCCGCATGGTTAATTCCGCAACGTTTAATGGCCGCGGGATGAATAATCGTCATTCGCACTTTGCGAAGAGCTCTCGGATATAATACGTCGTAGAGTCGAACAGGTGTTGCATGACAGTTATATGAGTCTCAAGACGACCAACCTATTCCCCGGTGTCAGCGAAAGTTCACGCAGCATTTAGCTCATACCGCTAGACACCTTTCTTCTATTCGGACAACGACCTAGTTACGTAAAAAAGTTTTATGTACTTTGAAAAAAAAGAGAGGGAGAGAAAAGCAAAATATGATGGAGGAAGCTTAGGCGTGAATTCATTCAATTTTTTATCATTCAATTACTATTTTATGCCGAAGATCCTGCGTTCGTCTTTCATGGATTGGATTTAAGTATGCATTTTGAAGACTGGATATTTTTGAATGCCGGAAGAATTAAAAATTAAGTATTTTATTATTTGGGTATAAATATAAATATAAATATAAATACAAAAATAAATATAAATAAAAATATAAGTACAAAAATAAATATAAAAATAAATGAATACAACAAAAAATTGATTAAATCTGTGGCATGAGCGACACAGATGTTTCATTGAAGCTTTCCTTGTGCCCGAGAGACGGTATGCGACCGGTCCATTCATCCCGGCACAGGGTCGGGGATACATGCTCACGATACCTGCTGCGCGTAGAATCGGTAGCTCGTAACCGCAGCACCGGACGCAAAAAGGATGATTCTCAATGCTGCTAGCTGAGTGAAGCTGTTGGCTCGCCGAACAAAAACTAGTCGAACACTCGTCGTTTGAGCAACGACCACAAAGACGATGACTAGACTCGCGGTGATACGATCAGCCTCCTTGCGGTTCGTTCAGCGCCAACGAGATATTCTTAAGGGGTTGCATCTTGTTGTTTGCGGGTAAAATCGACGATATTATTTTTAAAATCAATATTTCGCGGAAACCTTCGTTGAAGGACTGCGTTTAATATTATACTAACGAAATCTTTTCGGGTTTTTTTTTAAATTTTAGATAAGTCGTTCCAGAGATATGCTCACCGCAATCTTTAAAAAAAATGTTTTGGGAGAACAATAATGGTTCCGCCATAATTGAAAATTGTTTCATGAAAAAATTCATCTAAGTACCTCAACAGATGTTGTAATTGATACTGTCGCGTTAATTCTAAAAAAGTGATGATAACATCGCTAGAAAAATCATGAAAATCACTCAATTTTTCCGCAAATGACTAGACACAGCCCCTTAAGTTCATGTATTTGACATATTTTCTTCGTTCTGTCTCGCTCCACCGGAATCACCCATGGCGCGATCTCCTTCGCACGCTCATGGCGACTCGGTCGATGTACAGCATCACCTTAAGATCGAGATACGAACAAAATTAATGTTCTGGTCGGTTTCGAGGCAATCCGGTTGTAAACGCCGCCTTCCCAATAAACGTTCGCCCCTCTCTCGATTCTTTCTACACATGAATATCCACGTACTTAATTATCAATGGAATTCGAAATAATTGATTATCTCCGAGTTTGCGCGAATGTGAATTCAATTAAATATGCTAAGTTCGAATCGATCGAAGATAATTCGAGCCGATCGTGCCAGGCTCGTTGTGATTCGATCGACGTTTTATTTCGCAATATTTCGCGAGATCTTGTTAATCCATTGATGAGAGCCAGTCACGCCTTTTTCGATATTTTCTTGGTTCGCGCGGATTTGCGTTTCGATGATTCTGAGTTGATTCGTTGTTGGATATCGAGTAATTTCATTGGAATTTAATTGGCGTGAAAAAAAATCTTCGGACGGGGATTGATGGGTGGACGTATCGCAAGTGGATGGAAAATTTATGAATACTGGGTAACGGAAGACTCAAATATATCAATTGACTATAGATATATATGTAGCTGGAATCGTAATGAGGTCCCCCTTTCGTAGAAAAAATGTAGGTTGAGCAGATAAATATTATATCACTTAATGACACATTTAATGAATTGCGTGAATTTTACGTGGCGAAAGAAATCGCAAATTAAACGTTTCGTAGAAAATCACGCATTATTGCACTTCACAAACGAAAAATTTGTAAATTTGTCACAGTAATAATATTTGCAATATGCCAGTCAGTAATATAATATATTATATCATATTGAATTATATATCATTCCTTATTAATCATATAATGATTATTTTTTATTATTGATTGATTAATTAATGACAAAATACAGTCAATAAATTTGAAAAATGTACAGAAATTATTTAAAAAACTCGAATATATATAAAGATATGCAGATAAAAAATATATCGTTTATTCCATTGGTTATATTGGATTGCAAATATAAATAAATCATTTCGCAAAACAGCCCCGCCAGCAAAAGACTTAACGAAGTACTTCGCACGGTTATTGAAAATTACGGATAATCGAAAACATTAGCCAAGTGTCTTCACACGCGAATACAAAGTCAGTCAGTCCGACTCCCGATTAACCATAGTCATTCCTGCGCGGCCCGCACGGCTGTGTTTAATATTATCCTGCTTTATAATTAGCACGGTGGCAAAAGCGTCAAGCTGTACATCAGCGGGGTTCTATCTTTCCGTGGTCGCTAACGAGATAAGTCAATTTCTACGTTTCGACCGGAAAAACGGTGAAACACGCTTCGTAACACGATATTCGTCCGAGTGTGCACCGTTGCTGTCGAAAGTAGGTGAAACGAGTGACAAGAAAAAAAATGGAAAAGATCAAGAAATAAGAAGCTTGCGACATGTACTGCATTATCGTCAGGAAAACTTTGGTGACTTAACCCATACAAAGTAATCACAGTCGTCGCAATATCTCCGAACCGAGATAACGATCTCGTCGCCCAACTAAATATTGATTCCCATTTGGTGTTAGCTACAAAAATTTCGTCTTCCACGAAGACAACCGGAAAAAAAAGAAAAAAAAGGATCTCCCACAATTTGGTCTACTTTTGAGTTACAAACAGAAAATCGTGGGTTCGAGTCATAATTTTCGTGTTTTTTTTTCCACTACAACTAACTCTGGAGCGAATGCATGCGGAAGTTCAGATATGCGTTTCAACCGGCATCTGTTGTCTGGTCTTCCTAGCCGATTACACGCACGCGAGTTACTGACTCAGGAATAGTTTTGGCTCGAGTTGTTCGTAATAAAATGTTCTCTCGGACGTTGGGTGAACGTTTTAGTACCGATTTTAGGTGACTCTATCCGGGGCAAAAATATATAGAGTATGGAAGAAATATATCATGAATTTTGCTATGGATCGAACGTGATTAGTAATATAATTATTATTTTAATATCGATATAATCATTTTTTCGATTAATCAGAGAGGAAGAATAATAAACACCGATTTTCATTCAAAAGTTTAAGAAATTGATCATTTCGATATTAAACAGTTTAAAAAAAAATAGTCGCAATACAGATCTTACTCTGAAACTTTGGAAAACCTCTTTCTCCGAACTACTGAAATTATTTGATAAAAATTAACATTTTAAAAAATGTCGAAGTAAGCTTTTACTCGTGGTTGGAGGGTAGTTCTTAATTTCTTACGAGCTTCAGGATGGTCCAAAGATTCTGCAAAAATTAGAATTGAATCAGCCAGTCGCGACCTTCACTTCCATTGACTTGGTCTGGGGTAGTTTCAATTTTTCCACGAGCTCCAGAGTGATCCAAAAATTCTACAAAAATTCCTGACTGATTCAAGGATCAATTGAAAGCCATGAATAAATCATGAGCTGAATCGGGAGTGCTCGGATCCCACACTCGCTGGTTTCATGTGGAATTCCTCCTATCTATTCCCCTTCGCTACCGACCGAGCATTTCTCACGTGATGCAACGGCAATGCAGCCGCGTGCATGCGAACGGTGCGATTGCGTGGTTGTTCGAACGTCAGGAGACTTCACCCCGACGGAGGCGACCGTCTGTGGGATGACACTCCGGGGTTCTATTCGTGTACTCGCGTCGTCGGCCCTGTTGTTCATCCGCATAATGTCTCACCGATGCGGACTACCATGGCATACGCAAAACGAAACAGTCTGAGGTTTTCGAAAAAATGTTGCATCCTACTGGGGGCTTCATTTATTATTATTATTATTTTTATAATAATGATAATAATAATAATAATAAATGAAGCCCAGTAGGATGCAAAATTGTTTCGGAAACCTTATTATAATAATAATAATAATTATTATTATTGTTATTATTGTTATAATTTATGTAATAATGATGTTAATAATAATAATAATAATTATTATTATTATTATTATTATTATTTATGTAATAATGATATTAATAATAATAATATTTAATGAACTATTATTATTATTTTTATTATTGACTATACGTTGCACTCTATTTAAACGTGACGTCACTCAAAATTTAAGGCCCCGTCCCAACGGATCCAGAAAGACGGCGACTATGACGACGACTCGACGCGGTCCGGTCAAACAATAAATTCCAAAACGACGAATTCGCAAAAAAAAAGGAGATACCAAAATCCTCCGGACTTAGAAGAGCGTGAAACTTTTAAAAAAAGCCGCTCTCGAGCGAAGCGGCCTTGACAAGTTGAGTGCAACCGGCTGCCAATTCCACTTGTCCACCAGACGGTGTACTACTTTGCCCAAACGTTCCGCCAAAGACCGTCAAGTTCTCCGGCAGCATTATCGTGAGGCATGTTTCGATCGAATTTATTGTGGACAGTCTATGGTTAATATTGTACAAATAAAATGCATATTTCATTTGTTTGGAAAGTAGTGAATTATGGAGCATCGAAAAAATTGAAAGAAGTTGAATTAAGTGGGAATAAACTTTTTTAATGAAAAAGATTCGGGTGGGTTTTGAATTAAGGATTACACTCTAAATTCCTTCGAGAGATGAATAACCTGATAAAATAAATAATACCTAATGATAATCGCAAATCGAACTGGTCGTTATTTTTACGGCTATCGACGTGTGATAAACTGAACTATTTACCGGAACAGTAATTGAAGGCATTTATCATACGATTATTATTTATTTTTAATATAGTGAGAAACCTGGATTGGGAGAACACTTCTCTGTTTACTATCTACATTGTACCATTAATTCCCGCACGTGCCTTCGTCTCCTGCCATTGCTCTCACGTTCTCTCCGTCTTTCTCCCCCTTTTTTTCACCCGCTGACCAGACACTTTTCCCGTCCACAATCGACTCCGCCACGTTAATTGCGACAATTATGAATGCCCGGATTGTTATCCCGTCTTGTCCTCGCACCGAAATTACACCGACTCGGACCATGCTACGCGCTCTTCGAACGATTATGTCCACTCTCGCGGGCAATAAAAGTTAAATTATCAAACGATCCGAGAAAAGAGACACTCGCGTGAGACATACTTGGGTTCGCCGGTGTCCCGATGTCGCACGCGGTGTGTGGTGTGATTCAGAAATTAACGTAAATCGACCGAAAGACTTTTTGATTGCCCGATAAGATTTATTTCCGTAATGCGTTTTACGATTTTTCAAGTCCTTTTTTTCCCCTCAGTACGCCAATGACTGGGATATGACGTTGAAAACTTTTACGGGCTTTTAACATATTGTAAACAAAATTCAACGCTCGAGTGTGTGATTGCGGGCACTTGAGATGCATTTAAACGAAAAATCTTTTTATATGTGAGCAAGGTCTCAGAGAAATATCCACATGAATAAGTCGTTTGCTGATGATTTTCAAACGTAATACGCCTTTGACAGTTGCTAAAAATATCGCATGAATGAAAATTGGAACAATCCGGTACTTTTGTACGCGTATTGAATTATTGTTCGACGTTGCTGGCATTTCCAGTCGTCACAGCGGTTGTTCTTCAACCGTTGTACCGTGTATTTATCTACATGCGCGTTTCAGTAGGTACATACGGACCGCTCATTGCTCATTGCTCTCGGCGTGTGACCGCGCAGTATGTTCACTTTCGCACGTACCGAAGATAAGACTGTCCCTTTCGACCGAGGCAAATAAGCTGGCGGAAACACCGCGCGGACGAACGAGAAAGAAGAAAACGCGACTAATACGTAGATGCTGATTCACAAGGAGAATAAATCATCGAAATGACTACGGTTGACGCTGAGGTTAATGAACCACACACGCACCGCGAAATGCAATTTGCATTTGTTGAATTTTTTTTGTTTTTTTTTGGTTTCGATCGGGTTTTCGGTGTCAGTCGGCTACATGGGAGCGATTCATCTCTGTGTCGTGTGACACAAATGAACGTCATGTGTCCTATTCGCATGAAAAATTGTATCGAATTCAATAGAATCAAATTTATAGTATTAAATTGAGATTAAAACGAAAATAAAAATTATTATTATTAATATTATATACAAATAATATTATTATATTAATATACAAATAATGTCATTATAATAATATACAAATAATATCATTATAATAATATACAAATAATATTATTATAATAATATACAAATAATATAATTATATTATCATAGTAGAGTATTATGATTATAATTATAATTTTTATTGACCTTAAAATTTTCCATTTTTTTTAATAACTATATTTATTACAATTAAAAATTAACCAATTATTATTTTATTCTTATTAATTTCAGCTAAATAAAGTTACTACACGGAAATGTCTGACATTAAAACAAAAATAAAAAATTGATAAATAAAAAAAATTATCCATGAAACGAAGACCTATAGATTTTATTAATAATTTTTTTATTGATCGAACAAAAAGAGAAATAGAAGTGGATTTAATGTTGATTCTTTTGGAAGGGTATTTATTGATCGAATCTCGATAGCACGTAATTCTTTGATCAAACGCGACCTCAGGAATGCCGGCAAAGCTCGACTCGGGATCGATTGTGTCCCCAGATAAATTACCGTATACGTCCCGGGTATTCTAGGATTAGAGAATTTTTTCAACCGCGGAGTCTCCACTAGAATGTCTCCCACGGAAGCTTTTCCGTGTCGATTCTCGGCATAGTTAGCGTAGCTGCCGAAATAGCGACCGAAGATAGACGGTTCTCGAGAGGTTCGCGACGTCTAACCGCGAACTCCCAACGAGCCTGGAACTAACGTTTGGCCGAATCTCTCCCCTGATTAAAGAGATTTTTATCGTCTAGAGACTTGTTCGATATCCGTCGTGTTTATTTTAATTCGCGATTACCTCAAATTAAATTAATATCGATCAGGTATTTCCATTGCAAAAATAGTTGGAGTGTTGCGTAGTAGTTGACGGAGCGCGCCGCTAGGTGCCGCATCGTTGCTCGACGTTCTCGCAAGCGAAGCGATCGACATTGTCCGAGCTTCCTACATCGTTTCAGTGCGCTTATGGTAAGCCCTTGAAAAGTTGATCGGTCTGGATAATCTTGAAAATATTACATCGTGCATCTCATCGCGGTTTCCGCGGTGGACTCTGCGGAGATGGCCGTCACCGCATTATGCTCATGTCGACTAATAGAGCGGTCGTTGAACGACGATGATGACAGCTTCACCGAAACGATCGTGTTTTCACGCGATGCTGCGCCGCAATATGACGGTGCAGGATCCTTCATTATCTAAGCGAATGAGGCACATATCGAGGGTTGGCGCATATTCCGGAAATGGTGTCAATGGCGGGAGGAGGAAGGAGGTAGAAGTCGAATGGGGGCTACATAGAATTTTTTAATTGAGCAACTTTACTGGAAAAAAAATATTCCTGTTTTTTTCAATTACAATATTTTTCTTGTAAACTCTGAGGTGCAATTAACTTGTTTTTTGAACCTCAACAGTCACTCAGAGCCTAGAGGACCCGACAATATTTGTGATTTTCAATTTATGCGCGTTTTCAAAATCAATTGAAATTATTCTAGTTTTTTTCCCCATTAAAATAATTTTTTTTCTGTATAATATTCCTATTTATAGTTTGAAGTAAAAATAATTTTTGAAACGCGTTCTATCCGGGAATGGAAGTGGGGTTAATTTGAAAACAAAGATTAATGTCGATTTGATTTTATAAACGAAACGTACTGGACGGATTCTCCGGTCTCTCGCGAAGGTTCCGCGTTATTTTTTTCAAGACGGTGCTGTGGGTACGTGTCGCCTGATAATTAACGAGAAAGCTGTATTGGCATAGAGGAGAAGGCCTGTGCCAGGGCGCGTCGAAGACGACGCACCGGCGTGCATTCGAAAGTAGGCGTTAGCAGACGTTGAGTAAAATAGGATGCATTAGTGCCAAATAAAAAATGTATAATTTTCTTGATGCATAATTTTGTCGTGTCTATTCTTCAACGACCGAGCCGTGTCCCAGTCCGGGAATTAAGAAAATTTTCTAACTCCACAATAGGTGATTGGCTGTGAAATGTAATTACCGAGATCGATTAAAAAAATATCCGTACACCGGTGTTCAATCAATTTTACACAACTTCCCCGACAGCGCGTTTTGCTCGACAACAATTGTCGAGTGGAAATCTATTCATCGACGTTCATGAATATAAATACAATTTGCAAAAATCATCGAGAATTAAGGACGACGGTGACAGATTTATTATGCAACCGTACCGAGGCTTTCACGGCATTGCAACGTAGCGCGAAATGCGCGATAAAACGTATCGAACGAACTATAGTGACGGGAACGCGTAAAACTATTTTGAATTCGTAATTGCATCGACAACGTCATCTCTGGCGCCACGCGATGTATCGACAATTCGTTTCTCACGCTTTTTATGTCATTTCGTCGATCAGACAACGTCGGGACATTGTAAATCTTTCGGATTATCGATTGTAAATCATTGGAATAAGAGATAATAAAAAAAGAGAACTTGTTGGACGATCAATCATGGACGGAGTGGTCGTTGATAAATGTCAACCTGTAAACTGTGCCGAAGCACGATCATATTCATGGAACTCGAATTTGTAGTGCTGAAGTTTAATGCAGTTGCTTTGAGGAATCTGCATTTTTTTCGGTAAACTTCGATTTATTTATTTGTCTATTTATTCGTTTATTTATTTGTTTATTTATTCATTTTTTATTTATTTTTTTATTTATTTACTCATTCTACGGTCACTAGAATACTGAAGTCAAATGTATTTCTCTGTAAAACATCTGTAAAACGACTACGCAATCTACGCAGTCTAAGCAATGTTGTCGACATTTTTTACCAGATAAAAACACCGTCTCGATTATCGAATGATATAAAATCAATCGACAGAAAAATTATGGATGGAAGAAAAAAACAGAAATGGAGCGTGGCGAAGCAGTTTTATGATCACTTCATGACGCAAAAATTTGTGACCATCAATTCGTACCGACTTATACCAATTTCAAACTATCACAATCCATTTGCGATTGCGCAGCTTTTTTTTCCAAGTCCGTTTCGCTAGATTTTTACGCGCTCGTCGTCGTCGCGATTTGTCGCAGCGTCTCGGAGAATGAGCGGCCACGCGGCTGAAGATTAATTTTAATGAGACTCGAAGCATTAGCATTCTCGCGTTGGACGATGGATATTTATGGGTTTTGCAGTTTAACGTGGGCGTGCGGTGGCATTGCAGCAGCGACGAGGAAATAACGAGCGTAACGCAGACACGGACGAGTCGATAGGCCTTGATTATTCTACAGTTATCATAGACAGGGTCAATCAAGGTGAGATGGCTGCTTAAAAAATATGAGGATAATTAGGAGAGAAAATTATCACACACAATTATCACTGATAAGATAAATCCAGGAAAGACGGCACCAAAAAAAAAAAAAATAAAATGAAATAAATAACGATAAAGAAAGGTCATCAATTTGGTTTTTACGATATTATAAAATTTCAATGCCAGTAAAATTATTTACTCTGGCAAAAAAAAAACGTAAAAAAAAATAAAATATGTAAATCATTGCAACACTGCTTAAAGCACTGCTTAAAACATTCTCGCCAACCCTGCAAGATGGAAAATGAAGAAAAAAAACAAAAATACGTGCGTTCTTTAAAATTCAGGAAGCCTTGCGACGTTGATTAGTCACGTAGTTACGAATTACCATAAAGAGAAAGAGGGAAACGACGTTGTTGGCCCGAAGCAAAGCCGCGGAAAGTAGCTCGAACAATCGTGACGCGACACACCGAAGTCCTCCTATTATCATTTCGAGACATACCAACCCCGTCAAAGCTTCGCAGGACATAACCGACTTGAATGTCAAAGCGATCTTTCTCCCGCGGATTCAGCGACCAGGTGGACGAAAATGATCAACCCGAGTTATACGACGAGCTATAAATTCCATAGTGACCGGTTTGATTTTATGCCATAAGTCACCGTGGATCGTGATTAATTTTATTTGTTTTTTATTTTTCGCCACTGAATTAATCCTTCCTGGGTGAAAGTGAATTGGAGAGCGATCGAGATAGTTCGTTGCAGCAACAGCAGAGACAGTAGCACCAGGATGCAGTGGCCTCATAAATTTTACTCGTTTCTCCGTCAACAACGACCACTGATACGTTCCTCATTTTATTGATTCTTGTGATTCCGGTATTGTCAAACGACTGACGTCACTGCCTGCACGTCGAGATTGAGAACGTAGAAGTCCTTTCGATCTCCACGCGCTAAAAGTTGTGCTCCGAATTAGAGTTCTCGTTATTTTAGAATGTTAAAAATAGCCGACGGTTTCTCTACGATCTCAAGAATGAGGAACAATTGAACTATTTCGAAAATTATTATTTCAACATAGTTTAAAAAAATGGAAAGGAATGTCGATAAAGTGACTTTTTTTTAAACAAAAATATTAACTTTATTAACTTTGAGATAAGAATTGTCACGATAGCGTCCGCTTGAAATACATATTCGATTCGAAGTATAAAAATAAAAATATTTAGATCTAAAAAACCAACTTAATTATGAAGAGAACTTGAATAATTTTTATAATATTTTCCAAGTCTAACACGAAATCAAACAAAAATTCAATCGATCCAGAAAACCCCGAGAAAAGAGAAAAAAAATTCTAGGTTCTTCTGGACCCCTACTGACCATCGAATGTCCATAAAAATAAAATAGTTTCATCCGCCGACCCTGTAAAGTAATTAAACGTCTCAATTTCTGATTTATCGCAAGACCGATCCGCAGTTTCGCACACCTGTGAAGATTAACACCAGTCCTCTTCCACCAATCGAACGAAAGCATTACGCGAGATGTTATTACAGATATACTTGCACGCTCGGGAAGAGGGGGGGGGGGGGCGTGAAGTCGACGGGCGAGGCAGGGTTGTAAGTGCACTCGGTGGTTAATCGGGGCCAAGTAAATTGCCGGAATTGCCAGCGGGGTAAACGCGCCCACGTTTCTCGTTCGGCACACACGTTCTATCGTAAAGGATAAATAAGCTCTCGCCACGGCGCGAATTATTGTTCACTCGCGGTTGTTCAACGATGAGACGGTCTATTCAGCGTCTGTGTGAACATTAACCGCGGGTTTGACCGCACGGATAAATCATGCTTTACCGCATGACGGGCAACGCGATACTTTCCGTCGTTCCACGCAGTCTGCGTGGTGTACTCAACATGGCCGGTAGCACCAGCGTGACCCGAACTATATTCGAGACCCCGAGTGTCTAAAAATACTAATACGAATAATGATTATAATAGAAACAATATTATTATTACTTATTTCATCATTAATTTTTTATAGGAAAAATAATAATAATAATAATAATAATAATAATAATAATAATAATAATAATAATAATAATAATAATAATAATAATAATAATAATAATAATAATAATAATAATAATAATAATAATAATAATAATAATAATAATAATAATAATAATAATAATAATAATAATAATAATAATAATAATAATAATAATAATAATAATAATAATAATAATAATAATAATAATAATAATAATAATAATAATAATAATAATAATAATAATAATAATAATAGTAATAATAATAATAATAATAATAATAATAATAATAATGATAATAATGATAATAATAATAATAATAATAATAATAATAATAATGATAATAATAAAAATAACAACAACAATAATAAAAATAATAATAATATGATTTTTTCTGGAATAATAATAATAATTATTATTATATTTATTAATAATTGATATTGTTATTTATTATTATTATTATTCTAGCTTGTAATATGAGACTAGGTTGCTATTCGAAATAGCTAGTATCTTACAAAAAGAATATTATAATGATCAAACTTATAATAATTATTATTATTATCACTAAGATTTGTCCAGCTGGTAAAATTATACTATACTGCTGTTCTCTATTTCGGGCTATTTGGCAGTCCGTAATTTTCATTGCGGCTATTATAATAATTTGCGCAGCTCTCCGCGACAATAACATCGCGTTAAATTAATGAAAAGTCGTCGGACGCTTGGCAGCGTTTACGAGTGTTTGAACCACGAGTTTCGTAATATTTGGATGCCTGAGTGTTCCGATTCACACGAGGGGCTGTTGATTGTCCGATGATTGATGGAATCGAAATTAGCATTCGTGCCAAGTATACTTGCATTGCAAGTCGTTGACACTAAGTATCGTCGTATAACACATTTCGCAATTGCGCAGGATTTTTTTTTCTATCTCGATACAATGGAATATAATTATCCGAAGCTGTGTAAAGGGAATTAGACTTTTTTCGAATGAGGAATGCAGTTGTTTGTGCTAGAGAAGAGTGGACGTGGCTTGGTATAATTTAATGGCGAAGTATTTCAAATACTTTTATGACTAGTAAATAGTTCTTCATAAATTATTTATCGTTGTTGTTATTATCAATTTTATTATCATTATTAGAAAAACTTAATTAACCTATAATTTATTTTCTCGTCCCATTAGTTTATTCACTCTTATGATTTTTTATTTATTTCTTCGTTCATTTATTCATTATTTCGAGAACATGAATTCCTCTGTCTTTTTATATTTTAATTACAAATGATTATTTAATTTGTAAAAAATTCTAAATATTTTCTTTCCGTTCGAACGATGCCCAACCTTATGTGTCAATCACTCGCTAACCATAGAGAAGCCTTCGCGTTCCAGTCACTGGCCTCAGAACCCATCTCCAGATTGATATGATCGAATGAATTATCATACATAGCCGACAAACCATCGCCGCGGGTCCATAATTCTCAGGAAGGTCGATGACAGGATCAAGTACGAATGTAAATAACAATCAGAGAAGCAGAATTAAGCATTGGGATGGAAAAAATAATAATAAGCAGAGGTCCGGAATTTTTATTGTCCACAATCGGAGCGTGGGTGTTTTTTTTTCTCGAGAAACGTTTGGGGGCTCCCTGATCGTCCAAGTGATCCACGAGGGACAGCTTCAGATAGATTTTCGTTGGATTAAATTGGACTTGACCGAATGATTAATAGGATTAGAAAAGTTGTTCAGGAGCTGCTCGGAAATTAAATCGAGATTTGAACCTTTTGGTGATGCCGCTGGCACTTGTGGCAAAAGTCTAAAATAAACAAAATAAAATGAAAATAAAATACAAGATCCTCTCCATTGGATTTCTCGCCGGCCACCCAAGATCATTTTGAACAAGATCGAGAGCAACGTGGCGTCCGCGTGGTGAAGCCGAAAATGAGGAGCGGCAACTCGCTGGCAAAGGGTGCAGCAATCTTCGCCGAAGGGTCGGTAAAACTCGGGGCGAGGTTAGGTCTTATTTTATTTTATTTCATTTTATTTTTTTTCCGATGAGGTGCGTGGAAGAACGAGAGTGGACGAGGCTGCGTCGTGAACTTAATTGGATGGCGAATACGGAACGATGGAACAATGGAGCTGGGATTGACGTATTCGGGGATCGAACGATAGGTGGTGAAATAAATTGTCCGAGATATAGATCAGAGGGAGAGAGAGGGGGGGGGGGGGGGGGGGAGAGAGAGAGAGAGAGAGAGAGAGAGAGAGAGAGAGAGAGAGAGAGAGAGAGAGAAAGAGAGAGAGAGAGAAATAAATACATCACAGATCGTTCTGACTTGCTGAATAATCGCTCGGTCACTCGCCAAGACTGACGTTTCGCGTTGACCCCCTTCGACGGAATAAATCGATTCACACCTCAATCGTGATTGATTCGCATCGATAATTTTTTTCATAACGTTTGTTTTATCGAAGAAAATTACGACGATGAAGATGAATTGAAAAATGTGTGACATGTATTGTCTTTGATACGGTTTTTGATGTTCATTTTGAAAAAATTTAGATTGATTGCGTAATAGCTATAGTTTTTTTTTGAGGGTATTCAAATTCGTTTAAAAGACAATAAAAGGTTTATTGAATATTTGAAAATATTAGAATGGTCGGAGGAGTAAAAATTTGACCGAAGAAAAAAACCTAGAACATAGTTGAAAAACTAAAATTTCGAAAAGTGATTTTGTACAAAAATATTTAAAGAAAATTCAAATTTGAATATCTTACCAAAATAATTCAAGCATGTACTGTCAAGACACTAAACATTAAGATAAAAATGGTCACAATAGCACCCACCCCAAAAACTATATTTATTTTCAAGTACAAAGCCCAAAATATTAGATCAGCAAAAAATTCCACTAAAATATACAAAAAAACTCGAACAATTTTTATTATTTTCCCAAATTTCACCCAAATTTGAACGCAAAAAATATTTATCATCCTCGTGGACCAGCAGTGACCGTCAAAATAAAATCGACCATCGGACCATCGACGTTCGCTCGCCAATTTCTTTTCATTTTTCTCTTCATTGCAACACTCGTTGATTACAATTACTCGATTTAACTAATATCACGTTGTCAAGCGTTGATACGTCTGTGAACCGGGTGGGTTTATTCACAGTAAAGATGAAGATCTACTGCTCCGAGAAGTTCGAGACGGCGATGATGATGACCCGGGCGTTCGCGGTTGCCGGCAATTGGTCACACTTGTCTGCGCCGGCCAACGTCATGCCGGCCGGCGGCATGTTCGCGGCAACCGCAACCAAAGCCGGAGAAAGAGAAGAAGAGAAAGAGAAAGCCGTAGAGGATGGCTTTTGGTCGGAACCCATTCGCGTCTCGAACCGATGAACGACGAAGAAGCTTCGCTTTCTCGTACCAAGGGCGTAATTAATCAAGATTTCGATAAGCGTGCTTACGTGCATCATGCGTGGCCCGCTCTTATGCACGCGAGACACGGCCGTGACTTTAACGTCTTCATAACGCACTTGTTTCGGTGAGCTTGAAAGCGTCTTCCTAAATCTTCACCCTCGATCGCTGGCACAGCGGGAGATCGACGAACCTCCGAAACCGGGGATGGACGTGGATTCAATGGAAATGTATTTGAAATTGTTTCATTACGAAATTACTATGGATTATAATTGCGAGAAAGTTTGTATTTTTTTATTTTTATTATCTGTCTATATTGTTTATTATTGTAGAATTACCGAAAATTGAAAATTTTTATTGCTGGATGATAATTAATCATAGTTATTTGTTCATTCAATGAATATATTTTTGAAATTTTTCCATTACAAAATTATTATGGATTATAGTTGCTATTAAATATTATAATGGATTTTTTCGAATGATTTATCTAAATTGGTTATTGAAATCACAGAACATTAAATATTTTCATTCCTGCGTGATAAGTAGCCGGTGATCGCTCGATTGTACGTTACATAAAATGACAGTAATGGATAAAACTTGGCAGCTTCGTTTCGTTCAGTCCGGAGAAGTGACCGTAACGTATATAAAAGTCATAGTTGCATCCGTCGTGTCGCAAGCTCGATCGTGCGACGGATTATGTAACGTGCGAATCGTATTTTCACACAGTCGAGTGGTACTGCAGCGACAGCAAGAGAGAGAGAGAAAGAGAGAGAGAGAGATGGAATGAGAAATTTTATGAATGGAAATGTCAGCCTAGAGCCCGCCCGTATTAGCATTGACTCATCAACTCGGTAAATTAAACGTTCTCGTAAAACACATGTCATAAAGACTAGACAAGTTTCTATGATTGTAAAAAAAGATATACATATTATTTCTGCTCTCTCGACATGACCTCGGGCGCAGATCGAAATTCCGTAAGCTCAATAAATCGAATTAAAATGCTCCGAAAATAAACGTTCCGAATCAGCATGGCTCTGACCGTCAATATCCCGAATGATCAACAACAATTTATCTGAATCATTTATACTTATCACGGTAACGTGAATTTTTCTTAATCGTCCCATGATAATTAATTATAGTTACATAATTAAAAAAATAATCTCAATCAGATTTTTAATAAATAATTGATGAGTATCAATTAATCGTTACAAATTTTGTCACACGGTTGAACAAATATTTCGAATACATTTTTCATAAATAATTAATAAATACCAAGTAATCATTATTCATTTAGTAAATGATTTCTCAATATTAATGAATAATAATCAATTATTAAAATTCTGCAATTTCCCGCAAATTCCCGCAAACTCCTAGCATCGATTGAAACGCAATTTTTCATTGAGCTTCGACGTTACAATCCATGGAAACTTTCAAACCTTTTTTCTCTTAGAAAATTTGGTCTTCTTCTTGGCGAATATAAAGATTTAAGGAACGTAGGTGGCGCTGGACGCCGTTTCGGCGAGCATCCGTAATCCCAGTTCCAATTGTTGTCTATCGCTGCGCGGTATCTCGTGCCAAACGGCAGAGATCCATGAATTAGTCAGGCATGCAAATGAGTCTGGTCCGCACTTCTACCGTACGTGGTGGCGTCGCGAGTTCAAAGGATCCGAACTCTTGCGAAGCTCTCGATTAACATCCCGTTTTGTGAGGGTGTGTGCGTCTCTCTCTCTCTCTCTCTCTCTGTCTCTCTCTTTCGCTCTCTCTCTCTCTCTCTGTGTCTGTCTGTGTGTGTGGAGAACCACCCGTCGAGACAACGTACGGCCGAAGCGAACCGCTTGTCCAGCAAGCAAGCTCACAGGGGAATCCCCCTTTCAAGTATTCGATGTACCACAATTTTGTTTCGACTCAACCGTCCAACCCTCTCCATTGCTTTTCGTCATAATCGGTCATTATTGAATATAAACCGCGAATTTATTCCCCCATTATTAAATAAAAGGGCTCATCGAAATTGTTTTCCCGTTGCCTCGCGTTTGATATTATGCAAAGATTATGGATGAGCATTATTAATATAAACGAAATTAATCCATTTATGGACATTACGTTGTATTGATTTTTCGAAAATTAATTATTGAGTGGACGAACTTTTTTTGTGGTTTTTTGTAGCTTTTTTGTTGTTTGGAATAAGAAAGACTGGAGGTTTCATGGATGATATTTTGATATTTTTTTTTAAACCGAAAAAAGACGAATTGATTGCGCTTTTTTTAAATCTTCAGTGAAGTTTTAATAATTTATAGATATTTGTAATTTGGTGGCTGAGCTATGATTTGCACAAGGTGTCCTACATTAATCAAAAATTGGTAGCGTTAAGATAATTTCCAAATGAAGCGGCTGGATATTATGCAAAAGTTATTGATAAGAATCATCAATATGACGAAATTGATCAATTAAAGTCAACTGCGCTGTATTAATTTTTGTAAATTAATAAGCAAACGAATCTATGTAGTTTTTTTCCTTTTTGAATAATATAAATTGGGGGTTTCATGCATGTGATCGCGATCGTAATTAGGAGCAAACCGAACGTCCTTGCTGTGTACATCACAATGAAGATTATGCGAGCATCCATTGATCTGACTAACTCGGAAATTTTCTCAAGGTTCAACACGACTAGAACTCAAAGAAAAATGTAAATATCGATTTTCTATCCGTGAAACGTATGAAACATCACGCGCCTGGTCAAGCAAAGAAAGAAGGGAAGAAAGAAGGAGTTCTAAACCCAAATGAAATTCTTTTTGGTCGATGGTGTCAAATTCGCAGGAAATCGATTTGAACATTTTTCTGAAAGATTGAAAAACCGTTCGAATCGCTTTACGACGAAATTCTCGATGTAGCCTTTTTGGTCGTTCGTGACGGGAAACACGTTTTCCGAATGGGTCCAGGTGTTCGTTTATGTGAGGAATAATCTGGATGGGAAATGCCGGATCACGATTTCCGATCGCTACACTACGTCGACGAGTTTCGTTTGTAGACCAGAGCAAAACGGCACGGATGCGCCATCTGGCCCCGATTTCCCTGCCTCAATTGCGACACCGATTGATTTCATTGAAAATAATGAGAATACATCGAAGTTATTTGAATACCTTCAATAAATTTGAACATAAAAATTGGAATAATTCGATAATTCGATATTGCGGCAGAGTTCGAAGTCGCTCGAAATAATTTTTTTTTCGACCACACAATCACGTAACGAATAATTAATTATGTATGCAATTAATGTGTGTCCCGCAGTCTTGAAAAAATTCAACGTCCAGCTTTGTATGAAGGATGAGCCGAAGACTTCTGTGTTTAACTTCGTGTGAAATTTGCAAAAATAATAAAACATAATTCGAGTTATTTTTTATAATTTAGTCGACATCTTAATTCTCTAAAAATTTCATACTTAAAAATAAATATACTTTTTGAAACGGGCGCTATCGCAACAATTCTCATCTCAACCCATTTACAGTATTTTGACAGCGCATACTAAAATATTTCGACAAAATATTAAAATTTAGAAAAATTATTAACATTTTTGTAATGAAATATTTTTATATTTTTCTTAACCATGTCAAAATCGTAACTTTTGAAGAAAAAAAAACTAAGTGCTCCTAATTCTTTCGAACAAACAGTCTGACGAACTTGTAGGGCACCATTTACTCACACCTGTCCAGGCATACGTTATTAATTTATTATTTATTATTTTTATTTTCTCGATCGCGCCTCTTAAATTCGCAGGCTTTCCGACGCATCGTTCTTTGTTAATGGCTTCATCCGGGCGGTATTAACTCGATCCGAGGTGGTAACGTGTTATTTAGCCGGCCGCAACAGCGCCCGGGATTCCGGGAGCACACGCGTAGGATCGAACAGCGCGATAGAAGCGATTTTCTCTCGTGAATTGCCTTTCGATATTCCGCACTACTCGATCACGTCTTCATTCGAGCGACAACACAACCGGAGGGCAATAAATATCGTGTGGACGAGCAAATGTGGCAGTACCTCATTCCACTCCCCTTCCACTCTCTTTCTCATCCCGCCGAAAATTGGTGGTACGAACAAAATCATTGAATTAAAATCGTAAGCTGTGGCATCGTCGTTATAATAATTAAATTTGAGAAAAAAAAACAACAACACCGTGCCAATATTTATAAAAAAACAAAGATCGAATCCGTGATGATTGGATTCGACCTGGAATAATGTTTCCAGTTTATCATTTATTGTATTAATCATCTAGATAAATCATTCGATATATAAATACATCAAACATATAAATAATCCTAAAAAATCCATGATAATTTGTTTCAGTCGTCAATAACTCTCTACCTTATTTCAAATTGCCATTATTTCCAGTACGTTCGGTATTTGAAAAAATGTTCCTGCATTCTCTGTTCAAAAGCGAAAAAGAAATCGGAGATTTGTGTCTCCGGGAAATGACAATCGGAATTAAAGAAAAAAAAATGTATGATCACAAGCTTTCCAAACATTGACCATTCGGAATTTCGATCCGCACCCTCTGCGAGGTGTCCCCGTTCGGGACAGTTGGGTCGAATGTTCCGGCACACATGTCGGTAGGATGATTCGCGACTGAGACGATTTTCCGGGAATTAATTGACGGGGAAACGAGGCGGCGATGCAGCGGCAAGAACGTTGTTGCAGGGTCGGGAGGGCGGGCATTAGGGAGGAGGGCGACAGCCGGAGAATCAGGGCGTTTTGACGGTCGAATCTCGTTCGCAGTGCAGTTGGTTTCGTGACTCATCAATCTGCGCGGAGTCTGCAGCAAACCGCCAGGCTGCATGCACGGACACACGCGCACACGCCAAACCTACGACACAATTGGATAGCGCGTTAAGGGGGTATTAGCGGGATTATATTTCGAGCTTCTCCGAGAAGGGGGCGGGGGAGGGTCGGAAAGTGGGTCGGGGGTGGGGGTTAAATACCATTCTCCAAAGGGTTCCGTGTATGCACTCGAACGATGCTCTCGGACGGATTAGCCGTTACTCGGAACTCGAACGAAATGGAATCAATGGGAAATTCGCACAAAAGCAACGCACACGGGGCTGATCGACTTAGCGAGATTAATTCGCAGATGCCGAATTTATAAATAAATCCAAACCGGAGCTCGGCTGTGTACGGAAAAATCGTTTGAATCACTGAACAGTCGGACCATATTTGCGGCAGGCAATACTTTTTTTTGAAGAATTGATATAGAACTCTGCAGAATTTATGGGATAGAGTAGAATCATGCCTTTATAGAATTATATTTTATTTTTTGTACGATGATAGAATAATTTATAATCGAGTATATTATTATGAAATCGTAGATTTCATCGTGAAATATTTTTGTTCAAAATATCTTATTACATTAAGAATTGATAATTTTATCATAAAAATACTTTTTGCCTATTTTGTAACATCAACGTGGGAGTACTTTTCAAAGTACTTTATTAGATATATTCGGTCACGCCCTAAAATTATTTCTTCAATAGTTGAGCCACAAATGGGGGTGTGGGTTGTACCAAAAGTACATTTTTTTACTATCTACTCCGTACTTTATGAAAGTTCTCAAAGCACCATAAAAAAAAAATATATCCAGCAATTTAAGATACTACCAAGCGCTGCCCAGCCATGCTCAAGATATTTATAGACATTGTGTCAAACGTTTCGTGGCAACAGCTGCGTCTGATGTAATTACGACGACTCAGGAAACGAAACGCAAGCGGATTATGTGATACCGCAAATGAAGTTTTATCAGAATCGCACGGGGTTAATTGTTTTTTTTTTTTCATCGCGCTCGTGATCCTTGATGAATCATTTTCCAACTATGATACGATGGGTCAATGAAAAAAAAAAAAGCGAAACGAAGTTTGCCAGTGTCGGTAATTTATTTTTGTTTCGCGCACTTGGTTTATACGTCTAATTCCAAGTAATCGTTTGATTTCTGAGTCTTCTGATTATCGCTACAGCTATTTGTTGCTGGAAACTAAATTTCGTTTCGACTTCAAACAAGCTCGGTGAAGTATAGCGAAAATATTTTTGCAAATTTATTCAACCACGGATGATATTTTTTAAAAACTTATTTATTCTTAAATTTTTTGTTTTATTGATTCATCGATTTATTCATTTATTGATTTATTTATTTATTAATTTATTAATTTGTTACTTTATTAATTTATTAATTTATTCATTTATTAATTTATTAATTTGTTACTTTATTAATTTATTAATTTATTAATTTATTAATTTATTAATTTATTAATTTATTAATTTATTAATTTATTAATTTATTAATTTATTAATTTATTAATTTATTAATTTATTAATTTATTAATTTATTAATTTATTAATTTATTAATTTATTAATTTATTAATTTATTAATTTATTAATTTATTAATTTATTAATTTATTAATTTATTAATTTATTAATTTATTAATTTATTAATTTATTAATTTATTAATTTATTAATTTATTAATTTATTAATTTATTAATTTATTAATTTATTAATTTATTAATTTATTAATTTATTAATTTATTAATTTATTAATTTATTAATTTATTAATTTATTAATTTATTAATTTATTAATTTATTAATTTATTAATTTATTAATTTATTAATTTATTAATTTATTAATTTATTAATTTATTAATTTATTAATTTATTAATTTATTAATTTATTAATTTATTAATTTATTAATTTATTAATTTATTAATTTATTAATTTATTAATTTTCTCATGTATTCATTCGTTAAAAAAAAAACAAGCAAAGATAAACGCGGTTGCAGCTCAACGAGTTAATATTGAAAACAGCTTGAACATTTCAGTCATATCTCGTATAAATCTTCGATCTTTACCGTACTCGCGCCATACGAGTTGAAAGTGAAGTGCATAAAATAACGGACGGATATACGACGGTGAGTGCAGTTGGGTCAGGATGGAAACGAAATAATTTTCAGCGGATTTTCGACGCTTCGACGTGGTCTCCGTTGCTTCTCTACATGGTTGCAGTACGACGACGTACATTGGGATGTTTGAATGGTTAACCGCGAGTGCCCTGTGGACCCCACCGGGGTGATCGCGTGTCGAGAAAACGTTTAACGACCCTCGGAAGTGTATATCCTTCGAGACATCCAATTTGCGAAGCGTCTCGCGCCGTCTTGAGGTGTCGGAGGAAGTCTTGACCCCCCGTAACCCGATCACGAAAATTCGAAACTTCGAGTTGCCTTCGGTTGACGGAGCGGTTGCTCAGATATTCCACGATTCAAATAGCAATAATTTTCACGGAGTCATAAACCTTCGCGATCCATCATTCGAAGTTAAATGGGAAAATTGTTTTCTCAAATTCAAAAAATCTAAACAAATTATGAAACATTATTACATTTATTATTATTATTCATTGAATATGAATAAATTATTTACAATCAGATGGGGAAATGAATAATAATCGTATCGGATTATTTGTGATATAATAAATAAATAAATAATGATCGGAACGTTTTTTTGCTATCATAATTTTTTTTTTAAATTGATGAAATGGTAAAATCATTTTATTAGAATCTACAGGAATTTAATTTATCAGTCGATAAAAACTTCGATGAGTTGACCGTCAAAGAGAAATAGTCTAAACAACTCAAATAACCAAAATAAATAATGATCTACAAGTTTTTTGGATGCATTATAATTTCTTTCTCACGATGATAATTTATTTATTCAGATTCATTTTACAATTGATTAATTTCTTGTACACAGCTAGAAAATATTCATAAAAACAGAAAAAATTGACATATAATTTTATCAAAATCCACAAGAATTTATTATATCAGTCAATAAAAGTGTCGACGCCGTTTCGCTATTTTTCACGCGTACTCAACGATCAAAAGATCGTCGGTGCATTATTTTGTGAAATCATTGTTAACGTTCATCCGTTTCCGTGATCGATGTTCGAAGTTTAATTAAAATTTCGATCCAGTTTTATTAATTCCTGTTGAGGCCGATGTGTATCAAGTTGTTCTTACATCGAAGTCTATTATCCGCAAGCAGCAATCGCCAACCAACCGAGTTTCTGCGGTGCTAGCTTGATTAATTAACGAGTCGAGACCAAGGTAGCCCGGATAGACCTCGAGGATGTGAATAAAACGTTGCACCGCCCCGTTCTAGGCTACGGTATGCACGCGAGAGATACTCGCACAGCAACGCGCGTACACGCCAGATCCATGGTTCGAGATAGAAGATTATTTACGTACTTTGTAACCCATGTTTCCATCGAATTCCACTTTTTGATCTTATTCGAAAATTAACCGAAGCCAGACTCGAGACTATCTCGACCGCTTTATAAATTAAAAACACCATAAACGGCCACGAGTAACAATAATTTTTCATCGACGTCTCGCTAACTCAATCAATACCACTCTGTTGACTCAATAAAAATCCACGAGCGTTCATTTTTACAATCTAAATTTATTTCCGACACCAAAAAAAAATAATAATAACAAATAATTAAAAAAATTATATAATAATAATAATTGCGATTACGAAAATTGCAATTTGTTTATTTTTCTGCATAATGTAATGATAATGAGAATCGCAATTTTTTGATCCACAAAATAACATTTGAAAATTCAATTTTTCTTGGATCGAATTTTTTTCGATAAAATACAAAAATATTCGTACAAAAATGATAAATAATTATCTTTTGCCCCAAGTTCGTCGTTCTTGCAACCACAAATGCAACAACAAGATGACCGAAGCCACACGGTAGCACGAGACCTCGCCAAAGTACCACCCTTTTTCATTTTACCTCCTATGATAATTATTTCTATTTTTCTTTTTTTTTTGTTCTTCTCATTATTACAATTTCTCTACGGTTGAGAGCACTTGCCTCCGTGGCTGCTGCACACGCGAAGTGCAGATCCGGCTGCAGGACGTTTCAGCCCTACGGTCGGGACGGTGATGTCGAGAGACGTGCCTCCTTGGCCATAAGCCCCATGGGTTTTGCTCACCAGTAAGTAACCCGAGACTCGGTACAGGACTCCGACTCGGAGACTCTTCCCGAGTTCATGTATCAGCGTGATAAGAAAAAAAACTTCGTATTTCGCACTCGGTAGAAGAAACACCCGTAAAGATAAAAATAAATCAACATGAAATTTTCAATAAACGTGCGCGTGTGCGAATTATTTTACGGATAAGTGCGATAGAGATGCCAAATTTTTTTTAGGTTACACGTTGGATCGAATTTGTTTTATCACTCTAATTGGAAGTCGGGTAATTGATCCTTTCGGCATGATTCTTGTCGGGAATATCGAATTCGATATTTAAGGGGAAAATACAAGTCGAGTCGTGGAAGATTTGTGGAATAATTGTAGAATATGAAAATTCATTTCTTTGAGACCTAGACGATAAAGTGAAACTCGAAAACTTTATGAACTTCGAATTTCTACATTTTCGTGATAAGTAGAGAAATTTTAATGAAATTAAAATCTGACGGAACGAATAGAAGTTAATGAAAGATGGACCAACAATTCCAGCCTGGAATTTAATTCTCTTTCGTAGCTACCAATTTCGTAAAAATGTTGACAATTTTTGTCAGACACGTTGGAAATGTAAAATAAATATTTTGGTTGTTGCTTCGATGAGAATTTATTGAAAATGTGATGCTGAATATTTTATTACCAATCAGTTGTTGATAATAGAGATGGAAGAGCAAAGTTTCTAGTGCGTGCGAAAATTAACGTACGTCGAGTAGTGCATTATCTCTTGAATGGAAGACTTAATGAAATTATTAAACGTCGTTTGACGATGTTCGTGCGGGGTTCAATGGGTCACGGACCGAGTCGCGAACGTATAATCGCTCGGCAGCAGCCGGGAGACCGGGAGAAATACAATCGAGATGTTTTTCGTGGAATCCCCAGATCAGAATTTATATTACGGCGATGAAAATTGAACTTTGAATGTAGCGCAATCTCGTTACTTGGCTTGTAATGTAACAACGCGAAGTTTTGTACGAGAAAATCAAACGACATTAAATCAACGAACCTGTCATCGACCCAATTTTACATCGAAAGAAAATTTTTTTAATTTATTGCAATCCCATATTATCAATTGAACTGACGGACGAATATTTTTATTTTATTCTTTTTAATTGAAAATAAATTTGTTGCAATCTGAATTTTCGGAAATCGAATTTTCGGAGAAGAAATAAAGACAGACGACAAACTGTCGTAAAAAAAATTGTAAATTCCATCGAAAAATAATTCTTCGATTCTGTTTTAATTGCATATCATCGATTTCACTAACAAAAAAATATTCTTTTTCAATATCCATCTTGCCAATGGATACAATGAAGAAAAAATCTCGTTAATTTTGAACTTTCGAAGTCAAATTTCGATAAATCTAGTAAAATCTAAATTTCGTAAGTCAAATTTCGATAAAACTTGCAAAATCTATAATTTTTTAAGTCAAATTTAATTTTCGGAGCAAGAATAAAGAAGACCGACCGGGCAGTTTCATCGGTCGCAAAACGATTCTTCGCGTACCGAGAGCTCGTGCGCGCGACACGCATTAATTCACCGGCCGGACGATCGAAGAAAATGCGTACCAAGTGGAATTGCTCAATTACCCAGCAGGCGAGCGGGCAATACAGCTGGGATAGGCAGAAAGACTCCCTTGAGAAAAGGCGAAGGTAAATTGCGTGGCACGATCGTGCTCCCAGCCTCCGTACGTAGCCCAGTAAATTGAGGCAAAAACGTGGACGACAGATGCATGCCCGGGTAGGGCGAAGAGGGGGTTGGGGGGGGGGGGGGGGGGGGGGGGTAGGTATTGGCTCCCGCTGATTTCTCCGCGAACCACACCGATTCAATGCGATTCAATCTTCGATTACCAAACAATGGTTGGAAACAAAGGACAGGGATTTAAAGACATCTGAAGATCTTTGAGAGTTCGTTGAACTCTCTTGGACCAAATTGATCTGAATAATCGACCGTAAAGAATTGAATAAAAATTGTTTTTGCCATAAATGAATATAATAAAATAAAAAAACTTCATAATTTATATTGATTATATAACATTGTATTATATATAATATCATATCGATAGAATATAACAATATAATATCTCATTTCTATACTTTATCATGTTTATTTGTATCACAGAAAAATATGATTTAATTACGATTCCGGCCGTTTGGTCCAAAAGAGATCAATGAACTTCTGAAAAATGTTATGTCTTTAAATCTTGGTCCTTTGTCGCCTTTTTACCTTCCGATAATCGAAGACTGAATAACGTTGGCGAAGGCAAAACTTGCAGAGACTTATGCGAACGTTTCGCTCGGTCGCCAAACGTTGTCGCTTGTCGCGGTCTTTGACGTTCGTTATTAGCAAAACCATGGAGTCGGAGAGAGAACGAGCAGAGACGAAAATAATCTTTGAATTTCGGTGTCATTAATCAAAGCCCATTCGGGGACCGACGAGAAAGAGGAATAGTCGGAGTCCAACACGTTTCGGTACTTCGGAGAAACGCTTCTGGATATTCTTTTTTTTTTCGTTTTAATTTTTTCCATTGGATCTGCGAATGCGAGACAGCAATGTCAATGACGAGATGACTCGAACCCCGATAAACAATACGAGAAATCCTTTTCGGGATGCTCATTTAACGCGGCTTCGTATCAATTGTTGTAACAATGATAATAACTTCACGTTGATGTGCAGTTATGGTTTATCACGAATTGACATTGAGAATCATATGGCTCAAGTGAGAATTAGGGGGGATTTGGTCTGTATGCCAGTTTAGAATCCATTTGGTTTATGATTTATCAATTTATCTGCATCGGGTAATTTTTTTCTTTTTTTTTGTGCTGCATTTGATCCCGGTGTTTTTCGGATCACACGTTTCTTAAAGTGTGAATAGCATCGTTAACTTGATTGATCGAAGGGCCTAAAGGTACTCGCAACAACGTTATTCATGATTTATTATTTATTATTTATTTTACGCTATGCCGACTCGATCTAAAAAAATTGATATATCCGATCTCAAACACGCCATCTAATCTCCATACTTCTTTTCTCATTCCTCTCACTTTTAATTCTGTAATTAATTAATGGACTAAAAATCAGAAATCAATTATTCGTCCCAGATATAACAATTATAATTCATACATCGACAAGATAAAAAAAAAACATAATTTCCCTGTGTTCTATCGGAATCCGCGAACCAGTGCAAAACACGAAGAAGAACGTTTCCACCCGACGATTATCGCGACGATGGATTTCAATTATTGAAACACGAAAGATTAATTGAACTCGAGAGGGGAGATAATAATTTTATATCGTTTATTGAGCTTCGAAGAAATTCAAACGCTCGCGGGTGTTCTCGGGAGTTCGATGAATTCCCCGTCATCGTTTGCCGCTCGTGCGAATCAAATAGTCTACGATCGCTTATTTATTTGCTCCCGATGACACATAGCGAACGCGTGTTGTTTAGCCAACATTCGTCGCGGGATTTCCATCGACGTTTGCCGCCACGTCGATGGTGCATCGGCGCTTCTGGTGGTGTCGATGACACGACGTACCTAAATTCCACGGTTCGACGTGTCATCGACGCGACACCGAGGCTGCCCCATCGACGACGATGAATGGCGCGTATCGTCCCCGTTGAATCATCCACGATTCATCGATCGCTGCAGGATGCAAAAGATAATTGTATCTGGCATCGTGCCATCGGGGAGTGACCACGGGAATCAATCAACAGTCGCTGACCCACTTGGTTACGTTCTGAATCATTGATTGGGATTTTTTTTTGGCGTTGTAACATCAACGAACACGTTGGAAAATTCATTGCGTCATCGAAAGTTGTGATGGTAAAAAATGTTGAAAAAAAATATTATTTGGTTCGGTTCTAGCCTTTTAAATGTTAGTTTGGATGTGAAAATACTCACCTTAAAATTGGGGAAGCTAGCTCAGGTGTAAAGACCCCGCTAATCGGTTTTTGCTTATTTTTTTTTATAATTTTCGTGATATTTCATGGACTACCCTATTTACGAGAAAATGTTGGAAAACTTGTTTGAGGTAACTACACAAAAGTATGTAGTTCAATTATTCTGAAGAATTGGTTAGGTTATAGGCTGTTTTATGACTCAGTACTGTTGGGCTTACTAGCTACGGAGAAAACGGAACTCGCGTTGCTGAAGCTGAGCCAGCACCCTAGAATCATCAAAAGAGGGCGGAAAAAACCGCAAACTACCTCGGGATGCTGCGGAACAATCTCAGAACGATCCTGCATGGAGCAGAGATAGATAACAGCTCATGAGAAACAAATTAATTTTATGAAAGCTTCAAACGAATATAATCCGAAACTCAGCCATCATAAAAAAAAACTTTGAACGCTTTTATCTCAAAATTATCATAAACCATTCGGCCAACGTCGTTAAATTTTACGAGGAAAATGTAAAAATAGGTTCTCCGATGAGTAAGGAGATGGATTATCTCAAAAAAAAATTGTCCTCTCACTACCAAGAAACTGAAGAAAAATTCTGGAAAAAGCGAATAATACTCTCAACGCTTTCCATTTGCATTAAGCCGTAAAAAAAATTATTTCCAGAGAAATAAAAAAAATTATCATTTCGATTAAAAATAGAATAATCCACGTGAGATTCCCTAATCATCGCACCTCCCCCAATTCAGCTAAACAACGTCGCCAAACATTCTACGAAACAAACTCGAAAACTTTTAAGAGGAATAGAAAGAAAAAAAAATAAACGACTGTCGGAATCAGACGGATCGATAAACGATACCCCTCCGCTGATTATAACACAGTCGTCTACCAAAAAACGAAAAGACGAGCAAGACCCGCAAAGAAAACCTTGAACAGCCGGGACGAGTCTCGGGCGTCCGGATGTTATCAGCGTTGACTCGGGTAGATGGCAAAATAGAGAGAAAAGAGAAGTAGCTATCGGTAAGGATCGGGATTGAGGCTCCAGTCATCTGGAAATCCAAGTCCGGAATTCTCGGAGGCTTCGACGAAGCGAAGGTACGAACCGGAGAAAGAAACACGGAGCGCAAAACCCGGCAAAGTACGGAGTTGGAAGGCGTTCGTGACTCTCGAGTGTGGAGATTGCACTCGAGTGGGTGTAGACCGCAAGTTAGCGTAGTCGAATCGCAATCTCGTTGCATTGCCAAGGTCGCCGTCGTCGTGGTCGTAGTTGTCGTAGTTGGTTCGTGGGTTTGCGATCCAAAGTCGGCGTCAGGGGTGGAATGTTCAGAGGCTGTGGAATAACCGTGCTGGAAATCGTGGAGGATAGGTCGTGGAGCTGGAGAACTAAACGTCACATCGCAGACTCTGCACGTGGAATCGTGATGACGTTTCGGGTGCGTTGTAAAACTCATTTTCAGGTAGAGTAAAGGTAGGAAGGTTGTGTTGATTCTGGAGTAAGCGTATTTTATGGAGAACTGGAGCTGGTATCACGAGTTGACACGAAGGTGTCTTATGAAGCGTGTCGAATGAGGGAAAATATGGCGGCACGTTGAAACTGTATTAGGAAGACGTACACAGCTGATCATCCGTTGCAGTCATTGAACTGTATTGAAGTCACGTCGGAAATTAAGAGTTTATTATTTAATGCATTTGTTTTTCGTAGGAGTTTTGATAAGGTGGCGTATTGTGTAACTTTTGACTCGACTCCCTGACCTCTGTCAAGCTAGCTTAAGAAAGTCGGGAACATAAATCTGTTCGGAAATAAGGCGAATTTAAGGTGAGGATTAGGTCTACAGTTTATAGTTTTGGTGTTCTTTATTTAAAGATAGAACAGTGTGTTGATAATTCCGCTAGAAGCTTGATATAAAGCTAGCAAAAAACTGTAGTGACGCATTATTATAGACTTGGTGCAGAAATGGGGTGTATTATATGTGTTTGGGAGATGAGGCAGGATTTTAAATTCCCTTTTACCGAATAGACCCCCAGCATCCGTGGATGCAGCAGCCGTCAAAACTCTTTTAGGTTCAAGAGCGATACGCACTCCATATAGTTTCGAATCATTAACTTCGTCTACTCTACCAGATGTCTTCCTGTGTCTAACCACTTCTGAACTCAATCAAAGCAGACATCTTATGAATAATTAATTCTTCAATCCGGCAATTATTTCCAACACCGAACGGAGAAACTTCAAATACAGCCTCACCAAAAAAAAATGTATAGTCGTTGAAAACAAATTAGATTCAATTTCAAACTTACCACGTTCGTTACGTCAGCCTGCACATCTGTCAGAATTTTTTCCGAAAGCTTCGTGGAATCCTCGTCCTTGTCATTGTTATCATAATCCTCGTCGTATTCCTGTTCCAGACTCTTCGTTTTCGTTTGCAGCTCCTCCAACTTTCCACGAATCGCTTTCCCATCGTGATCCTTGGTGGCTTTCCAGCTGGCGCTTTCACCAATAGCGTTCGAAAGCTTCTTCGCGTCTTTCGCGTTGGGATAATTCGCGCTTTCCGGATTGCTCGTCGAATGAGGGCGCCACTTGTTCGCGGAATTGTTGGTCCCATCACGAACGGGTTTTACGGTAACCGTAGAATTTCTCGAATCGTATATGTTTCCGTAAGCATCGCGTTTGAGATATTTCGCGATACCGGTGTTACGATAATCCCGACGAGAGTTAGGTTTTGAATTCGTCGGATCTTCGGACGTCAGGCTTTTGATAATATCGTCGAAGGTTTTGTAAGGTGGTTCGTCTTCGTTTTTGTAATAATTCGTATTATCAAAATCTTGATCGTCGTCATCGTTATCGTCATTGTCGTCATCGTCTTTACCAAAATCTTCGTCATCGTCCTCCGGATCTTCGTCCTCCATTCGTTTGTCCGTTTTTTTCGCATCCCCGTTCCAATTCGGGTCATCATCGTCGTAATCGCGATAATCCAAATCGTTCTCCTTCTTCCGATCGTCTCCGACCGTCCAACCACGGTCGACAAAATTGTTCTTGGATTTCTTGATGTTCCAGGAACCTCTGTTGTCAGTCCTATCATCCTGAACATCATCGTTCTCGGTTTCGTCGACCGTCAATGGCTTGCCAATTCGTTTACGATGACTCGTCTTTCTTCTTCTGTCCATCCAATCTTCACCGGAAGTTCTCGGTTTCCAATCGTTTCTTCTGGATTCCAAACGATTTCGATGGATCTTCGATTCCGCGACCTGATCGTGATGATCGAATCCACGATACTTCCTCGAATTCCACCATCTTGACGGATCACCGTTGCCCGGACGATGTTCCTGAACGTTCTCTTCGGAATTCTCGTCGAAACGCCATTTTCTACCGGTAATTCTGTCGTAACCCACGTCGCGATCGATATCGACTTCATCCTCGGGATCTTCGATCGGGTCTTCGAACTCGTGGTTTCTCGACGCGTGGTGATTCCCAACGGATGTCGAATCCCCCCTTCGACGATCCTCGTGATGCAACCAATCGCGTCCTGATCGCTGTCTGTGACCTCTGCCACCGGAATTTACGCCGTAACGAGAATTTCTGCGTCTCTCCGGGTCGTCGTCGACGGCACCGCGATACCACGTCGCGGTGTGATGACCGTTTTGACGATGTCTCGATGAGTAACGAGATTCGGATCTTGCACGATGATTTCTTTGGATGTTGCGTTGCGATTGCTGATGATTTCGCTCGTACGGGGAACGTCCTCGAGGATCCATCTCGTAATCCACGTCGTCGTCGTTTTCGTCGTTGTCGTCGTCGTCCTCGACGTCCAACGAGTCGTCGTAATCTTCTTCCGGTTGCGGCCACTGCGGACGTCTCGACGAAGACGCGCTATCGTGATTTCGTCTGTTCGACGCGATCGACCCGATTTCGTCGTGTCTGTGCCTGTGACGATGTCGCGGACTCAACGCGTTATCATCGTCACCGTTGTGATATCTCGAAGCATCGATTTTTGGAACCAACGATGACAATATCGTCGTTATTACCAATATATGCACGAATTTCGTTCTACGATCGGTCATCATCACGGCAATTGAACGGAACCCCGCGAACGGCGTTCCGGTTGCGAAACTCGTGGCCTTGACCTTCCTTGTCGATTCGCGCGCGACTTTCGATTCTATCGGGTTACATTATAACCAGATAGAGCGGTTCCCGTTCGCACCGCAAGGAAAACTCTGGTTTTCTTCGTTTGTCTGATTTTTCTTTTTTTTTTTTTTTTTTTTTGGCGTTTTCGAAACCGAAATTGATCCGTAGAATTGTGGGAAAATCGAGGATTTTTTTTTTGTTACGTATACATCGCGATGGTTTATTCTTTATCCTTTTTGTTGAAATTAATTTTTTTATTTTCGTGAATTCCGAACTTGGCACTGATTTATGAAAAGTTTTTATATTTTATTTTTTGTTTTAATTAAGCTATAGGGAAAGATGAAATAATAATCGATGATTCCGTATGAACGGTGGGTTCGCACTTAATCCTTCACTCGCGAGCACCACGTGCGTCTCACACGACTGAACAGTGGCACACGTTTGAAGCCAGAACCTCCTGAACCTTCTCGACTAGTAGTCGCGGAAATCGCTATCAATCACTGCGATTTATATCATTTCTAATTTGTTTAAATTAGATCTACCCACATAGATCTGTGCGATACGAATTGTTGATTAACAACAATTGAATAAATAAATAAATAAAAATTTTCATTCAATTTTTAAACCTAAGAAACAGTAATTCAACGGAGAAAGCCGTAAAAAGTTTATTTCGAGAGGATGTCCGATGATAAAAATTGATATCGTCATCGACAGCCTCCGAATTATTATTTTATGGAACCAGGATAATTATTGCTAATTGAGCAAATTGCACAGATTTTTTTTTATCGTGGCAAAAGCTCATTCTTTCCTTTCCTTTTATCAAGCTTTTCTTGTTTTTGTTTTTTTTTTTACGAGTTGAACGTGGTCCAGAACGCGCGTGTCCGTGTATCAATTTTTTTGTGCGTCTCGTCTCAACGGAGCTACGAATCGTATCGCGGTCCGAATGTCGCGGGTGACTGAGCTTGCCTCGAGTGTCTGTGAAGAGAACGCGAAACGCAGGGCGCATGCGTGCATCCCAGACAACCCCCGCCATCGCATCACTACGAAACTCCCCGCGCGCGTTGTCAAGAAGTTGATGCATCTTGTCTCGGTACTTGCGATACGTACTCGTCCGTATCTTATGTTATCTTGTGATAGAAAATTATCATTGCGATAGTGGATTGATCTTGAGATAAAAAAATATCATCCTCCAATGGGTATCTGATTTTATTCTATTTTATTGTATTTTATTTTTATTGCGAGATAACTTGAGCGCAATCAATAAATGAATGAATAATAACTACAGTTATTATTAGTATTTTTATTGCTATTGTTATTATTTATTTATTCATTCATTGCTTTCAAGGTATAAATGATGAATAATAAATAACAACAACAGCAATGATAATCAACAGCAAATAACAACAACAGCAATAAAATTTGGACTGTCAATACATCGCTCGGTCGGAATTTCGATCCCCATATCTTTATAAGCGTTTGAAATAACAATATATCAAAAATGTGCAAATTTTGAGTCGCCATTACTAAAAAACGATTTAAAAAATTTTTTTTTTTAATCATCTGGATACATTTTTTATGACGTCTTTCAAATGGCTTCATTTGATCTTTGAGATTCAGACCACCCGGTTCAATTAGTACCGATATTTGCCCCAATGGACCATATACGTTTTCGGTATTTTGATCTTTCGGTACATCGACAATCGGACCCATGCCGATTCGAAACATTTATTTTTCGTAGCATTTTAATTCGATTTATTGACCGGTCGAAATATCGAATATTCGGCACTTCGATACGCACCCGATAACGGCACAACTTCTCGCCTCCGACAGTCCGACAAATTGTCGGACCCGCGGTCTCGCCACCGCGGCTTCTGTCTCGCTTTCGTCGATACGTTCGATACAACTTTTATCCGCCCGTATCTCACCGCGCGTAGTACCTGTTGTGCCTTCCCAATTTTCTCGACCATCAATGTCGCCCGGACAGTCCATTCACTTTCGCGCTGCCATTCAGAAAATTCCGCGCGACCGACAACGCGACGAGCCAACGACAACGACGACGACGACGTCGACAACGACTCGTCTTTAAATTCTCCGCGAAGCGATACGATCGCCGTAGCCGGGGTGGCTTTCATTGGCTTTCGGTGTTCCATCGCCGCCGCGACGATGGAATACGAACGTTCCATCGAAAGATGCGTTTGTTGGTATACAGGTCCTTCGAAAAAGAAACTGGTTTATCCACGGGGCTATCGCTTCGCCTCCTTTTTGTCGTATTTATATGCCTCCGGCGTACGCGCGATAAATAAAATTCCAATAAAACGGCGGTCATGCACAAGCGGTCGAATATTGTCCGACACTCGATGTTTTCTCGGAGTTTCGAGCAAGTGTTATTCGATACGGGTTGCAGAGATAAAAAATTTACGAAGAGAAAATTCATGATAATCGCGAGGTATTTGGATATCGTTGTGCGGATTTTAAGAACGGAGATTCCGACGGATTCAGTAGTGTTCAATGATGTTTCGGTTAATGAATGTTTGTTTCTTTTTTTTTCAATCTTAGTATCG
>CAXAQZ010001364.1:0-34563 GCA_963971145.1 Sussaba pulchella
CGCTGGACCGTCGGTCAGCAGTGAATTCCTCGCCAATGGAATCATTCGATCGTAACTTTCTTCCGACGCCCACAACGATTCTCTCGTGTCTCCTTCGTTTCGAAGAACCGATCAGATTCCGCTATTATCAACCCGTCACGGAAACATTCCTCTCTTTTTCGAGCGAAACAAAGTCTGCCAGATACGTGAGCTCACTCGACTGTCAGTTTCCATTTTACGATCGTAAAAATGACGCGTTTACGAACCGTTATACCGACGTATCTTTCCACGAATATCGTTTGACTGGGTCATTCATGCCGGGTCTTCAGCTTCGGTTGTAGTTGTCCACATGTCAGTTCGTACCAGGTTGGGTGAAAAAACGTTGATGGTCGAATATTTGGCGAGAAATCCGTGTTTAAAATTAAATTCAATTGATTCGCTCCATTCGCCATCTTTTCCCATTTCCTTGGGTGAGCAGGTTTAAATGCCTTCCGATAAAAAAAACCTGGTCAATAAAACTTGGTCAAAGTCAACGCCCTGACAAAGTAGTCTCTCCCCTTATCTACAACCTGTGTCGAAACAACCCCTGCCCCAAAACGGTCTTCGGGCTTAGATTATTGAGGTCTAGGTTTGGGTAAAGCTTTAGGTATGGGTTTTGGTTTAAGTTTAGCATGTTCGGGTCGTTTAGGTTCAGCATAAGTTGAAAGTTTAGGTTCTTTAGCATTGTTTCTCTGGGTAAAGGTTTAGGTTTGGTTTTTGGTTTAAGTCTAGCATGTTCAGGATGTTTAGGTTCAGGTTAAGTTGTAGGTTTAGTTTCTTCAGGATTGTTGTGAACTGGGTTTTTTCTTTCATTCACACACCATTGATGCATTTTTGTTGTTTTTTTTTTTAAACTGTCACTTCAATGTCATTAGTGTTGATGTCGATGAGTTTTTTTAGAAACAAATCATGTGGGATAAATCTGTTTTTGTCGGGATTTGTTTAGAAGCGGTTTTTAGTTTGGCGGAGTTGTTTCGACGAAGTTTTTTAGGTTATTTCTCTGTAGGAGAAATAACCCAACGCTCGTGATTTTTTTTTCACCTCACGACTCGTACGTGATACAATTTCCTCAACTATGCGCAACATAGGTAGTTGCTTATCCGCGGCGGGTTAAGGGGGGAGGGGGCTGGGTTGGAGTTTTGGCGAGAATTTTGGTGACGTTGCATAGTGGCGAAGCGAGATGCGGTGAAGAGCGGAGTTTGGGTGGGTGCACGGAGCAGATCAGGCGAGATTCTGGCGTTGTCCATATTTATCCGCGCCACGCGGGAGCCCGGAGCTTCGAACCATTAATTTTGAGTCGTCCCGCGGTCGGAAACTCGACGGCGAGGGGATGGGAAAGACGTATGGGAACGCTCTTGGTACGATGGGGTAACTTGGTTTCTCGCCCGGGTCATCGTTCGAGACAACGAATGTGAAGCTAGACGAGATAGAAATCTTCAAGCGCGCAACCAGAATGATTGCGGACATATATGGAATCACAATAAATAAAAATAGTTTATATATATATAAGCTGTATTTATAATTGTTGGATATATTATTGTATTAAAGCGAATAATATATTATTATGATTTTTGGCATTATAATATTTATTTTTCGATTTCTTTTTTTAAATTAGACATAGAGATTATAAATTATACATATCTAATTCTATATATAGTTAATATATAGACTATACATAATTTTTCTATTTCGGTGTATTTAGGAGCCAAAAGAAGAGATGCCCGAGTAGAAATTTCATAAGGCAATGGCTAGGTCCAAGTCAGGCTGCCTTCTTTTCTTGGTCAGGTCCTGACAAGGTAGCATTTACCTGCACTTAATCCGAATGCAACGCAGCTCATGACCAGGACCTAATAATATAGCCTGTTAAGGTTCTTAACGCTATCGAATGAGATTTTTCCGTTTATAACATTTTTCATTTTTCTGTTGAAAAGAGAAGAATTTGAAGTAAACTAAGTCAACTGGAAACCAAATCCAAATGGGTTATTTAAGAGAAACGGGGATTAACAATCTTATTGTTATTGTTATAAATCTTCACTTAAAAATAATTTGAAGTAAGCTAAGTCAATTTGATACCGAATCAAATGTGGGATATTTGAAAGAAACGGGTATTAAACGCCGGAGACTGAAGTGCTGTTATTACAGCTGTTCAATTTCTAGCAGGCCTCCTGTAAGGCTGCCACGAAAAACTCTGATTAGTCCCTAATATGATAAAATAATGGCATGTCTTACTTAAGGTTGCCGTGGATGGCGTTTGTTAGGTTCCGACGTGGTGAAACTACGACATACCTCCCTTAAGGCTGCCGTAGATACCACCTGCCACATCCGGGTGTGGTAAAACTACGGTAAGCCTCATATAAGGATGCCATGGATAAAACTGATCCGGCTCTTCTGCGACAACAGGCAACCCTTAACAAATTTTTACTCGGGTGGTCGCGGTCGCGGTCGAGGGAGAGGGCGAGGGAGAGAGAGAGAGGAAGAGGTACTCGTCCAAAAGGATGATATTCGAAGGCTCACGCATGTATGATTTGCACGTGCTGCAGGTGCCTTCCGCTTGCGGAAAATGACTCCCCGTTCGCATATTGTAGAAATTCATACACATATGTATCATGCCACATACCTATATACAAATCTATGTACAACATGAATCTGCAACACGTACACAGTATTACCGCTGTCGAACCAGCAGGCATAACTCTGGAAAATTCATTTACTGTGCGCCTGAAATCGGTGCTTTTTACGTGCTTTCAGTTAGGTGCAGAGGAAATTCCATTCCAGTTTATCGTCTGCAGAATTGACACGGGGTATAGGTACTGGGCATGTACGGTTCGTATCATTTCGAGCGTACAAGCGGACGTCTGCTGATACGACGAAATTTTGTCGGAAAGAGCCAACCAGCCAAAAATTCGCATGCGAGAGAGCTCGCAGCCGCTTGCGGGCTAGTACGCAACGCGGCCGCTACTTTATTCGACTTTGGTTGAACCGCAGACAGTTGGGCGCCGACTCTTATCGATTCGTATATCCTGCACGGCACAACGGAGCCCGAGCTCTCTCTCTTTCTCTCTCTCTCTCTCTCTCTCACCCACACATACCTACACACACACACTTTGTCCTATCTCTCATTCTTCTCGTTTTCGCGATATACTCGTATTTTCGAGGCTGTCCCGCGTAATGGCACACATAAACTCACACGTTTCCATTCAAGCTTGACGTGGTGTTGCACCCGAACGGGCTGTATGTTACCCGATTTTAACCCCGCGAGCGATCGCGGTTTGCTCGCGTTTCCGTCGGATCTATTGGGCTCAGATCTGTGGTCCACGAAATTTTGCGTGAGATCGAATAAGAATTGATTGGGTACGAGATCGGCCTGGAGGGAACGGAAATCGGCGGTAGCGAAATAGGTTTTTTGGGGTTCTTTGGACATTTTGAAAACGAGCGACGCTTTGTCTGGGGTGGTATGATCGTTGGGGGATGTATGAGGATAGAAACGGGAAAACACTTTGATGGCGAGGCAGGAACTGGGGTGGGAGAGGGAGAGAAAGAGATAGAGAGCCAACTTTGCGGAGTGCCAAGACTTTATTTTCCTTTTGTGGCGAGACAGTCGGGCGCCCTTCGCCCCCTTTTTCTGCCCCTTCGGTCACTCGCTCTCTCTCTCTCTCTCTCTCTCTCTCTCTCTCTCTCTCTCTCTCTCTCTCTCTCTCTCTCTCTCTTTCTGTCTTCCACTATCTATCTCTCACTCTTTCAGTCTCTGTTCGTGGTATCGATTCCCTTCGAGCTTCCGCGAACGTCGATAGCGCCAAGTTAATGCCGGAATCAATCTACATTCCGAATGCCGATTGCCCCTCGCAAGTATGATGAGGTTGGCCATTGAAGCTATCGTACTTTGATGTCGCGGAAAATTTTTCAAAGAATCGAACGAATAATTGAGAGGAAATTTTTAAAAGTAATACGTAAGGATTAATGGTTTTTTTCGATGTATGTACAATGTGACGAAACGCGCCGAATCGCCTGATTGAAACCTTTTCATCTCCCTATGTGGTCGATGATTTTTTTAGATTTTTTCGATCCCCCTGCACTTCCCCTCCACCTGATTTTTTTTCAAAGAGCAGGCTACTGCTTTTCCGCCAATTTTTAATTGGATGAAAATTCTTCCGCAGATTATTTATCGAAATTGCGGATTTTTTTTTCATGAAAATGAAATAGCGTCCGTCTTCCTAACATGTTTTTTTTTTTTTTTTTTTTTTACTTTGAAAACAAAAGCGTTTTTTTCTGTTATCTTTTTCTGTCATCGATTTCTCTGTTTTCTTCTTTATAAAAAATAATAGAAAATAATCAAAAAATCAATTGGTTATTGAAAATAATCGAAAAATCATTTTTTGCAAGATAGATTTCATTTGTCTTTTTTTTTAAAGACAGGAAACCATTATCATATATTGAATTTCCAAAAAAAACCCGATTCTTTTGAAAATTTCGAAAAAACGAAAATAACTATTGGGAAGACGAGCGCCATTTTACCTTTATGAAATAGTTTCTGGGAGAAATATGTCATCCCATAAAAAATTAGCGCAAGAGCAGTTACCTCTTGAAAAAAATGGGGTGGGAAAAGAGGAAGGGCGTCAAAAAGATCTATAAAAAAATCAGTGAGGCCCTAGAATCCGAAAGATGGAAGGGTTTCAATCCAGCGATTCGGCGCGTTTCGCCCCATATTTAAATACATGCATATTTAAACATCAACGTGTTTAGCTTTCGTGTAAAATCTCCAACAAAATCGTTTAGTGATTTTCGTTCGCCAAAATTTGTTTTGCCAATGATATCACTTCGTCTTTTCTTCTCCTTATGACTAAACGTTGAGCTCAAAATTATGAAAGAGATTGGATTGAGTGCAGAATGTGTTTTAGTTGATTCGCTCGTGACGTCGTACATCCTCGAGTGTTATCCAGGGCCGCGCGGGCGGACGGGGGGCGGCGCCCTTTGGGCGCGGCTTCTCGTCGGTGCTCTACACGGTCTCGATACCAAAGGGCTTTGTCGTCGTCCTATGTGTGCAATGCAGCTTTACATACATCGAGTTACATTCGTCGTCCACCTCACGAACATCTGCCAAACACATTTGAAACGCACGCTGACACCGCACAGAAACTCGTACTCGCACTATTACCAGTGCATTGTGCGCGGGTTCCCCGGCTTAATTTAATCATGGCTTCTTCTCTTTCTCTCGCTTTCCGTCGCTCCGTCTCTTTCTCCGCCCGGTTTGCTCACACGCAGAGTGCAATTAATCTTCATTATGAATATCCTCTTGAATATGAAATAATTATTATATAATCCGCGGCATGGGGATTTATCAATTGAGGAAGTTGGAGCAATGAGTTCAGCCCAAGTGGAAAAATCGTATATAGTCTATATATAAACTATATACAGTTACACGTAGACTATATATAGTTTTTGGGTATATTATTATTTGTATTTATATTTTTTTTCAATTATGTATTATTATTATTTTTGGATTTTTTTAAATTGGACATACATACATAGACTATATATTAACTATATATGCTCAATTGCATATGAAGTTAATACATAGGCTAGACATAATTTTTTTACTTTGAGGCGCTTGAAAAATAGGTCAATGTTAAATAGTTCCGGTTGATACGAATATGCAGGGCCAAGGACGGGTCTTCGGCATATATTTGATAATTAGTTTTCACGAGTTACAGTTTTTATTTCCTTTTTTCCGAATAATATTCCAGAGCAACGGGGATGAGTATTTGTTTGAACGAAGCGAGAGATCGGCCCTGCGTGGCTAGTCGGCGAACATAACCTACGACACCGAACCTGATCTCAATTCCAAAAGACGAAAAAATAGCGGTCATGTAATGATACTTTTAAACGACCGAATGGTTTTTTTTAGATTCGGGTAATTGCAAAAATGTCACCTCGTGGGATCAAACAGTTAGATTTTTTCCAAAGTTGTTTAACAATATTTTTCAACACAAAAAATAGAAACCTCTTTATAATTATGTATCAACTATGTGCAATCATCAGGCCGTCGTACTTAGCTCTTGAATAATATAGCTTCAGTGACCTTAATATATATTGAGTTACACTTTTTCCCCCTTTTATCTCTTTTTTTTACGTCAATTTTTTCTCTTTCAAAGTCCATGGAACGGTTGCGCATCGCGTTAACCCATTTTACAAGCCATACATCTCGAGGCTGTTATACTCTCTTCGCGACGAATTTGCAGTTGCGTTGAATGAATTAACTAACGCGAAGCCCGAAGAGCGAGAGAGGACCCGAAGCTACTCGTGCAACGAACGTTCTGTTAACTCATCAGTGACGTCAGCACTGTCGGTTTAAAACGGCATTCTCGTTACGCGTGGGTGCTCGACGACGGAGCATCGATTTTCGTGCGGAAATTCACTACCGGCTGCTGGCGCTGAGGCTGCTGCTGTTGTAGGATTTCGTGGTCTGCCCTACCGAGAGTCACAAACGCGAATCTGTTGCACGCCTCCGCACTGCCGGAATTCCGAAGCGAATACGCTCATACGCTCGTGAGGATGTAACTGATTGATGTGATTCAACGGTTTTTCTTTCTTTTTCTCCATTATTCGTTCGAGCTTGCGTTTGGAATTATTTAGTGATTCAACGCAGAGCTTTTCTCGTCAACGATTCGTTTTTTTTAAATCTTGGAAACAATTGAAAACATTTAATTGGAATATCGATTATCGTTTTTTTTTGCGTTTTCGCCTTTTTATGGTTTTTTTTTTAATGGGAGTAAAATGAAAATAACGAGGGATTAACGAATTTTCATGTAAATTATTTTCAACGGCGTTTGTGTGCTGTTCGAATTTGTATTCTCACGGTGCATTGCGCTGTTGGCTTTGATTCTATCGCAACTTCGGTGTACAATTATAACAAAGGCGGTTCTGTATATCTACGGTTATGGAATAATGCGCTCAAAGACTATGGTTGGGAAACTGGTTTTGATTACACCGCAAACCGCGGTATTGTTGCTTCACAAACCCGTTTCCCTCGCCCAATCAAAGTTCCGTTGTACACCCGAAACGATAACAAGCCGGTGCCCGACGTGGAAACTTCATTCCCAAAGTCACTTAATTTTCCATCAAACTCTGTGCTCGGTGTAAATTCGAGTTTGAGAAATTATTGCGAATCGCGATTTCGTGAAAATTCGACGGACCGTGTAACGCTGATCGCAGATTTACGTGTTATTGGAGCGTGGGGGATAAATTATGGAAATAGCGATGAGAGCGCTGATAATTTACAAAAGGAAAAAACTGATTAATTTAGCGCATAATTATATATTTGGTTGGTTTAAATTACCATATTTAACTGTCTGTTGTGATTTTTCTGCGATATATTGGCATTGTTTCTTTTTCTTGTGCTTTAACGATAATTCGAGATTGAATATTTTGGAAACTAAATGCGTGACGAAATGATAAATTGGGTTTGCGTGAGTCGAGGGAATTGATTGAATATTTTTTGAAAATGTTTCATAAAAATAATATAATAATAATTTTAGAGATATTAAATGAATAATGTATAAGATCGTTTGGAAAATATCAATTATTTTTATTTAATAACTGTCAATGCAACGATAAAGATGTTGAGATCTAAAATTTAAACACTGCCCCTGCAATCTATTGAGGGATTGTAGTCGCTCGCGAAAAAATTGAGGGATTTCCATGATGTTTTAAGCCATGATAACATAATCAAATTAGAATTCACTTAACAGTATCAATTACAACATATATTGAGGTACGTATATCAATTTTTTCATGAAAAAATGTTAAATTTTTGGAAAACCATTGCCGTTGTCCGGAAACACCTCTTTTCCGAAGATCACTGAAATAAAAAAATCAAAAAGATGTCGTTAATATATTATTGATCGCAGTTCATAAATAAAGATTTCAGCGGAGTTTTCATTTTTGGAATAATGTCGCTTTTAGAAATTATAATTAGTATACATTTCGCTAAGAAAACCATATACATATATACCTCATATACCTCACTATAAATTGCAATCAGCACTATATAATGTTTTCTAATAAAATCGTGTCACCATGGCTAAACAAATCATGAAAATCCCCTAATTTTCCCGCAACCCACTCCATATAACCTCCCAAATTTAACCTTTGACCCCCGAAAAATTCCAACTACAAACATGTCAAATTACTTCCGCCGCAAACGCCCCCGATTTTCCTCATAGTTCCCGTATATTTTTATATCCATGAAAAAAAAACTCTAGATCGCCGATCGACGTATAACAATCGTCGGGGTCTTCCACCAAATAGGTCTTCCGCGTCCCTGTATTCAAATTTATAAGGTCGTTTCGGTTTGCGCGAATTACCGCGCGAATAAATCTTCAGCACGTAGAATTTACGGCAGACAGTGATGCGGTAAACCGGAAGTTTGGCGAGCACACGAAACGGGGGAAGCGCCGTAGCGGCGGTGGGTCGAGGGACGGTGGGCGGGGGGAGGAGGTTGGCACAGACCCACGGCGTGCGCGTTCGATTGCAATCGATCACTATGGATTTAATGTCGACGATTCCGCAATTGTTTAATTCCGTCGAGAGACCGCGTTGCGTCAGGCGTCGGCAATGACTTCGTGCACGAAATTCAAACGCGAATTCGCCATCACGCACACGTGGTTCGAACATGAACGTTAATGTGTTTGGATCATAAAAAATTGTAGCCCGTTGTCGGATTCGAACGTATGGATTGAGCCCGAAGCCGGTTGGATTCGTGTAGTTGCATATATATCTACGGAGAATTGAATCGCGTTTGAATGAAACGTGGATTAAATGTCGAATCAGTTTCGACGTCGCACGGTCGGGAGCGAGCAGCCCGCGTGAACTGACTAGTTTTATCGGTATTATCGTCGCGACGGTCTTGAAATATACGTCGTTTGTCGTTATGAATGTTCGGCGAATTTTAGTTAATTTTGCGGGTTTGAAAGTTGTTTTTGAAAGAGCATTAATTATGTTTGTCTGCACAATTATGAGAAAATTATATTTATGGATAAAAAAGTTATATTACTTTGGGTGGAATAATTTATTTTACCCACGTATGGCGTTAATGAAAATGTGACAGAGCGGAATAAATGCTACTAATCCTAATTAGTAGAATTACTACTCGAATATTGGTAATATTGAAGATATACAATCGATGTATAGGTAGAAATATATGTGAAAGTACTACCAAGTTTCCAATAAATAAATAAATAAGTATACGAATAAATATCTAACCGCCTACTTATTAATTTATTTATTTACTCGGCTTTTTTTGATATTCTTTTAGTACATTTGTACATATTCATAAATTATATTTTTTTTCGTCTAAGTTGTCAACGAGGCCATTCAATATATCCAACATTTTTTTGTTTCAATTAATTCGATAAAAATGTCAATTAAAATGGTTTTTCATTGAAATGACAATTTCTCGTTGGTGCAGTGTTTAAACCAGTGCTGTGAGAAAGTACTCGATGGGTTACCCATTCGCTTCAATTTTCGTCTCTTTGTTATTTTATCTATTCTTTCATTTTGTTTATTTTTTTATTGACTCTTTAAAGCACGACGAGAAAACTTGACTTCGAGTGGGAGAGACTTGTCGTCGTTCGCGGAGTTCGAGACGCGAATTTATGGATTGTACTTCACCGAGAGAACGAGAAAGAGACGGAAAAAGCGACAAGGCTGCTCGCTACTGGTGCTACCGTTCGTGGTGTTCGTTCTGTGTGTTCGAAATCGATTTGGAGCCTGGTAACCCAGTTTCTTTACCGGTAAAATGAGTTTTAACGAGTTAACGGGAAACCCCGCCGGGCCCCTCGGTTTTCGATAAAAGCGCACGCGAGCGAATAGCCAGGTCCTAATTCCACCTGCGGGAAGCCAATTAAACGATAGATAGGCTACGAGATTCACCAGAATCCTTTTAATCTTTCTGACAACAAACGCGGAACGTAGAAATAAAAGTTTCTACCGGTTTTTTTCTTCATTTTATGTATTTGTTTGTTTTTTTTTATTTGTTTTTAATGACTTCGAACGGCGCTGTAGTACTTTGGAGTCGACATTGCGCCATTCAAAACGGACTGACCTAGTTTGAATAATGAACGTCGTAGGAAGGAGTAAATACATGGAGGATTTGCCAGCAGTTGAATTGATTTTTCCGCGTATCAGTGAAGGACGGAATTAAATTTATTTTTACAATTGATAACTACTGGAGTTTTTTTTTCATTTTCGTATTATTTTGCTATGTTCAATAAAACCGTCAGTGATTCGAGCGATTTTTCTAAGGATGTGAGCTCGTGCTTTCCTCTTTGAAGCGCAATATTGAAAGCACCGAGATATATGTTGCTTTTTTTCTTTTTTCGTTCGGCCTCAGCGGACTCCGTCAAATCGCTGAATTCTCGTCCATCATCGTGGAAAAAATTGTTTGGAAAAAGAAAAAAAAATAGTATTCATAAACTACGCGAACGGTCCAATCGTTTATGAATGGTGATGGGGGAGGGGGGTATAAGTGGTGCATATAAAACTCGTGAATCTCATGCTTTCGAAATTTTTGCCATTTGGCATAATATATACGTTTCAATAGTTTCCGTTTGGGGATGATGTTGGGATACGTGTATGAGGTGAAACGGGGAGACGGTCAAAACGGCTCGTAAATCATAAATCCGTTGGCCCGCTGCTTACGACAGTTTTATGTACCCGTTCGTCTTTTCCGTCTCGACCGAGCTGTTTCGTTCCGCTACCGCGCTTCCCAATCCGAACGTTTTTCGGTTCGATACGAAAACCGAAATCTCGTTTGTTGTATTTTTTTATTTTCCGAAATATTCGGTGGTGATGGGAACAATAATAATGATAATATGATAATAATAATAATGAGAGTAATAATAATAATAATACTGAGAATAATATATAATATAATAATAATAATAATTATTATTATTGTTGTTATTATTATCATCATGAAATAATAATAATAATAATAATAATATAATAATATTATTATTTATTATTATTATTATTATTATTGTTTTATAATTAATTATAGGAATAATAATAATTATTATTATTATTATTATTATTCCTAATTAATTAATAATGATAATAATAATAATTATTATTATTATTATTTGGTATAAATTCTGTGATTGATAATAATTGTTTGGCTCGTGTATAATGATATTAAGATAATAATGATAATAATTATTTTTATCCTAATATTGTTATTATTATTTTAGACAAGCTAAGCAATTATTATTATTAGTATTGAATTTCGCCAAGGTCTGTGACTCCTTAATAGAAATCTGCAAAGTAAAGTCACAAACTATCATTTAAACTCTAAAACAGATCAATTTGCAATTCACGAGCATTCGTAAGTACCAATAATAACGTACACGGTTTTCCCGTCAACCTCGATAGCAATCGCAAACGGTGAAAGTATCGAAGTCACCGGTAGCTGTTCGATCGTGAAACGCTTGTGCCCTATTCTTTCTTTTTTCTATCTAGCTTATCAATTGCACTGGCGGTGTACACCAGTGGCCTCTGATCATTCTACTTGTTACGGAGATTCGAATCGTATTGCACGCTTGAATTTCCAATTACTCGACGATTCTGGGCCGGATGTGGATCAATAAACGTGATAAGTAATAATATATCTGTAGTTCTATATATATACGATACCGCCAGAAAATATCAGACTGTACTTACCGTCCGCCCTACCAAACACTGGTCTAGTTTGATTGTCTTCAGATGAATCGACAGCAAAGCTTTTTCAAGGTTTCTTGCTGGAAAATGGCAAATTTTTTTGTAGCATTTTCTTAGCTCCGGCTAAGAGTAAAAGTTTAAAAGCATACAATTCTGGAATTCAATCGGAATTATTCTTTCGCCTTCTTAGCGTGATAACACATTGTGCCGAGTGGTTCTTCAAGTTCTTGAAGTCCTGAAACGGTTCTTGAATTTTGCTTGTCCTTGGAACGTCCTGGAATGTCCTTCAATTCCATTCAATGTCCTTTAACGTTTTATTTCCTTTCAATTTGAGTTTCTTCGAAAACGTGCATTATTACAAATAATCATATAAAAATGTGCATCTCAATTTTGCTGAAAATTTCATGTATACATTCGCGCATATCGAGGAGGTTTTTTTAACTGATACCAACATAAGCGAAAACGATTATTGAAACAATAGTACAGATCGATACTAATACAGAGGAATAACATTTTCTGATGAGTTTTGTCTACTTTTACTTTTGATACACACCCTAACACAACCTGCCAATGTCCTGGAAATGTCTCGGAAACGGTCCTTGAATGTCCTGAAATTTCGAACGAACTTTTTACCAGACACTACGTAACACGACGTGCAGAGATAAAAAAATTGCTTAACAAAGGGTGCTTCGGCGTAAAATTTGGCAAGCTTTCCAATGGTCCCGTGGAAAGATCAATAGCCTCATTTTTGACGGAGCTATAATCTTTCAAAATGGCGACTAGTTTAGGAATAGGTTTTTAAAAAATCTTCAATTTCGATAAAGTGTCTGAGAAAAAAATTTCATTCAATTAAAAATCAGCGAAATAGCAGTTCCATCTCGAGAAAAAGGAAGGAAGGTAAGAAAGGAAAAGGAGGGGTCGAAAAAATCTTTGAAAAAATCAGTGGGGTCAGAGAAATATCATAAACGACTTTTAAAAAAATCATCGACCACATGGGGGGAAAGAAGGGTTTCAACCTTTCCGGACTTCCCTTCTGGCTTCAAAGGCCGGGGGAAGGCGTAACAGCGCGATTCGCCCCATATATATATTTCCAATTACCGATTTCATCGACTCGATCAACTGTATAATTTTTACGTCAGTTCGAATCGTACTTGCGATTCGCAAAACTGCGAATACATCGATTTCATCATTTACAATATCCGCACCTAATTCCACATAATTCAGAATCATGTTTCATTATATATATATATATATCAAAGAACGGGAAATAGAATTAAAACATAATTTGTAGTAAAATACTTTCGCATCGATAAGTGCACGTGCACGGGACACGTAAGAGGGCGCGCACGCGGGCAATGCTGTCTCGCGTCTTTGTTCGCTTCATGACGAGCGTCAAGATCGTCACTGGTTGATAGAAACACGTTCAACTGGGTTAAGCAAATACTCCCTCAACTCTGTACCATCTCTCGTCTCCTTCCTGGAAACTCGACCGGCTATCTGCCTTTATTCACAGTTTCCCATTGTTCGGCGAGGCCGGATGAGCAAGTGGGCAAGCGCGGGACTACGACGGAACGTTCCGCGATATCGAAGCCTTTTTTTTTTTTGTTCGCAAATGATTTCTATTTCTCTACATATATTTTTTTTAATTTCCGCCGGCACATTCTCGGCCTCCCGACCGTAATATCGATTCGTTCTGACGTTTGTGCATCGTCCAACGCGTCTGGATGTATCTACTTGTGTCTTACGAGCTCGTGGGACACACGCGGGACGACTTCGTACGCGCAAAAGTGGAGCGCGTTCCCGTGCCGACTTCGATGGACGAATATGAAGTTTGTCGGGTCGTCGTACGTTTGCTTTTCGGTATCATATCGATCGACCCGGCTGAGGTCTCTACTCGGTGGTATGAGAAGCGTTATTCGCGAAGGCATCGCGCTCTCGATCGTTCGACGATCTATTTTTGTTTAATTTCCACCGGTCCCCGGATGGGTCGCAATCACTCGAATGAGTCTGTGGATGGTAGATAGCTGTGTACGTATCTATATAATGAATAAATATTTAAAATGTAAAGGAACTGTTGGTTTTATTCGGGGGAATTAATTAATGTCAAAGAAAAAGGTTCAAATATAGTAACGTGTGTATATTTAAAAGTCGGTCTACAATTTGGATTTAAGTCTGACACAGTCAGCGAGCGAACGAAGAAGGATCCAGACAATGGTCCTGAGTGATTTGTGCTAGAACAAATCACATCGGGAGGGGATGGGTTCCTAGACACCGACGGAACCATCATACGCGCGTATTGAACGAAAGTACATTTTGTCCAACAGGAATATACATAATAAATCAATTTTTTTTCTAGTGCCTTGGAGGAATTTTTTTTATTCATCCGAAGAATTTATTGGTTAATAATCTTTTTTTTGTCCTCTTATAAATTCCAAAGCCAACTTTTTTCACCAACAAACGAGGCTCTCTGGATTCAAAGGCATATGTGGTGCATCGAATAAGCGGTTTTATTCCATGTGTAAATAGTTCCCCATAATTATAATCTTTCGTTTCAATTGAAATTTCTTTCAAGTTTGAGTTTGACATTTTATTACATTTTATTCATTGTTATTTATTTTTTATTCCGGCAGATTCAATAAATATGTAGAATAAAACAAGACAACTCGAGAATGAATTTTTCATTCGCAGCACTTCAATATATTCAATTGTCCGAGCTATGATAACAACAGCTTCTCTTGGGTCAGATTTCGTAGCTGCAAAGCCTTTCATCCCGGTCAATTGACAATCTTCGCGTCGGTAGTTTCGCCGGTTATTCGTCAATTTGTTTCACCGGATTCAATTTCAACGACGAGTCCGTGTGTCGATGCCGTCGCGTGTATCTAACTTCCGGGGGCTTCTTGATTAGAGATTCAGAACGGCGAGAAATGTGGGTCAACTAGATTCCAGTCTCATTTCCTTGTGGTCGACGAAGGTTCGAACGCTGGGAGGTTTGGGGTTTAAGGGGGAGGGGTTGGTTGGCGCTGTTGGTTGAGACGCAGGAGGGAGTTCTGACGTATATAGATAAGTGTTTCTTACGGAATTTTTTTTTGACAGCTCTTGGATTTGCAGTATATATCAGAAAGTTTCTGGCAAAATCTCAGCCAAGTCGCACTATTTCAAAAAGTTGCACAGCCATTATATAGATTGTCCTTTCGATTAACACGAAAACAAAATTATTTGACTGCTTGAAAATGATTTTTTCACTAAATAGAAACATTTGGGAATTGAAACCGATTGCAAAACACGATATTACGCTCGCTTGAAATATTTCATTGTATTTCGAATCTAAGAGCTGGCAGAAAAAAACTTTCTGTGTGACAACTTAATGTAGAAAGAAAACGCCACGGTTGGGCCGAGTGAAAATAGTTGATAGCCTGATAGTTTTACCCAGTAACAAGAGGGGGGTAAAAAAAAGCACGCCTTCTCCAAAACTCGTAAAGTTATATTCTCTCTCTCTCTCTCTCTCTTTCTCTTCCTCGCAGGTTTTACTTAAGGTGGTTCATACGACGATTCTCCATAATAAAAATCGCGGTGTTTCGTGCGAAATAAACCGAGCTCGCCAGGCCCCCTCCCCCAGGGGGGATGTTTTTCACGTGAGTGGTTGCTCGTTCGGTGCGTTCGGTAAAATGAAAATGGTGTAGCTACAGCATCGTCGGGTCTTTACGTTTCGCACTACATAACGTTTTTTCTACGACGTCGTTTTATTTATTTTTTTACGTGTTTTTATATGGACTTTTAACGCATCTGCGTTGGCGACCAAAAAGCTGGTTACGAGCCGGAATAAAAAAAAACAATTATGCCGACGATGTAGACACAAAGCAAGCACTTAGAGTCGCTTTGAGTCGCTGTTATTATTATATTATCGCATTTCGAGACGGTCGAAAGAGTTTTGTTTTGCGAGAATGCGATTATAAAAAAGTTGCTGAAACTTGGTTCTGTTATCATCAACGAAGCACGGAAGTTGTAGAGTTAATGGACCAGGAGCTCATAGTCTTGATTGGGTACACGAAGTTTTCGCTGTTTTCCTTGTAAAATAAATTCTCTTCGTAATAATTCTTTTTCGTGAGTTCTTTTTTTTTCTACACAAAACATTTCTAATTATGCTTGTTTCTACATCAATCGATAAATGAGAAGGAAACGCAGCGAATGTGATATTTTCATGACTGAATAAGTGAATAAAAAAATGGAGGAAAAAATAATAAAAGGAATTACAAGCGAGGGAATGAAAAAAAAACGGATTTTTCCCCTGATATTTGGTGAATTTTATATATCTATATTCATGCCGGTTTCGTAAGCGACATATGCGGTATTTCAGTCACGTAGAATATTTATTCCTCACAAAAGCCGAGCGATACTATCGGGTCACGCGTGCTTCGTTCGAAACAAATTCTACCAAAAGCAAAACGCGAAAAATGATTTTTTTTTAAATTCATTTTATTTTATTGTATTATTTTTTTTTTTCGTGCACGTGACATATGACATTTTGTGAAACCCTACCGCGTGCCCAAGGTTGCCTTTTGCATCCGGAATCGGGTAACACGCGTGCGGCGAACTTGTGAAATACCGAAAATTCCGGTAATCATTTATTTCGCACGTTTCAAAGCGTTGCGAAGGGCGCAAACCCGTATCAAAAGAAATAATGAAAATAACGAGATAAAATAATTTCTATCGTTTCGGGTGATCCGTGAAAAATGAGAATATCGAAAAATAATAATGATAAAATGAATGAACGAATGATAAACAATAAATAAAAAAATAGTCACGTCGAGTCCGTTGTCACAGACGGACGGAATTCCGTCGCGCATGTCCGAGCGTTCAAGAGCGTTACGATCCAATCAATTTTTTCGTTCTTTTGCTTCCACATTCGCCTCCGTGCGTTATACGTGGACTCGCTTAACGATTTTATCGGTAGAGACGATAAAACAAAATGTTAAAAAAAAAAAAAGAAATTATTTTAAAAAAATTGTCCGATAACTGTGGCGGCGCGGGAGGCTGTGTTGGATGCGTTTCCCGACGACCCTCGTCGTCCTTGTCAAGCGGAAATGCATCGTACGCGAAATCCCCGCCAATCGCATTCACAACACCGCGAAATGAAAAATAAAGAACATTAAAATCAATTTTAAAAAATGAATTACGAGATTTATAATAAAAATAAAAAAAGTGCAATTAATCGTCGCGCAGTTCGATCGGCTTTGACCGGTCGATGGGTTAATTTCCCCATACGGCGCCGTCTCGCTGCCTTTTTCTCTCTCTTTTTCTTTCTTGTTCACTCTCGGTCTCGCTCCGATGTCCGACAGCGAGCTAGAAAACACGAAGATTAATCAGGTTCAAGCAGCAGCAACGTGTACGTAACGCCGTAAACACGGAGAATGAGAGACAAATACGCGCGATGGCTGATGGTGTGTGATGGTGTGGCACACGGAAAATCGGTCCAGAAGAAGGGGTAAAAGCGCGGTGGAACCCAGAGGCTTTGTCGGATTAGCCGGTGAGGTGCCAAGATTCGTTACGTTGAAAAACCCGGCAACAGGGAAACTTTCCCGAGATTCCGTCATCGTACAGACGCAAATCCGGATTTCGTGGCGATCTTAGATTACTTTGTTGCATTACGTATTCATTTATTTAGCTATTAATTAATCTGCTTATTTATTTATTTATTTATTTATTTATTTATTTATTTATTTATTTATTTATTTATTTATTTATTTATTTATTTATTTATTTATTCATTTATTTATTTATTTATTTATTTATTTATTTATTTATTCATTTATTTATTTATTTATTTATTTATTTATTTATTTATTTATTTATTCATTTATTTATTTATTTATTTATTTATTTATTTATCTCATTCTGTCCAAAAACATGTTCCGAACTTATCTGGAGAAAAAAGGAATCCTTTTCGAAAAATTGACTGTATTTCTTTCAAACGATTCCCGTTTGTATATACCTACATATATATGTGTTTTTTTCTTTTGATCATAAATGATCTATTTTGAGTTCGTTGTTTGAAATATTTTGGCATCTGGACTGTCACGAAATTGTCTCTGCCGGTCTGGGACATCTCCGCGGACCTCCCACAAGCGTCGCGCGCGGACGAACGACGCACCGGGGTCGGATTTATAGATATAAATAACCCGCCACCGAGTTTTCCCGTTTGTGCTTGTGAACCGAAATAACGACATTGGTCACGTACGAAACGCCGCTTATAAATTTGACCACTTACAACACGTATAATACGTTTTTTTTTCTTTCAAACGACGGCCACAAGGCAGCGACATACAAAACGTTCGGTTATCATAAGATAATTATTAAGAACAACATTTTTCGAGCGGCCCAGTATTAGTCGCTGGTGTTTATTAATTGATTACTAATAATAATAATAATAATTATTATTATTATTAGTATTATTCTCCTTATTTATGAATTTCTAAACACCAGCGACTAATACTGAGTCGCTCAGAATAATGATAATAATAATAGTAATAATACTAAGAATAATAATTATTATTATCATTATTATTATTATTATTCTGCCTCTGGTGTTTCTAAATTGATTACTAATAATAATAATAATAATAATAATAATAATTATTATTATTATTATTATTATTATTATTATTATTATTATTATTATTATTATTATTATTATTATTATTATTATTATTATTATTATTATTATTATTATTATTATTATTATTATTATTATTATTATTATTATTATTATTATTATTATTATTATTATTATTATTATTATTATTATTATTATTATTATTATTATTATTATTATTATTATTATTATTATTATTATTATTATTATTATTATTATTATTTTTATTATTATTATTATTATTATTATTATTATTATTATTATTTATTATTTATTATTAATAATAGTTATTATTATTATTATTATTATCATCATTAATTATTACTGTTATTATTACTATTATCATTATTATTACCATTATTATTATTCACTCGCAATTTGCAAGATTTCATGACTTTCTTTACCAAACGAATTTGTTGGTTTGTTCTTTTCTATTTGACTTCACAAAGCAGAGAGTGTCGGTAATTGGCCCCCATAGACTGGCGCAAGTCTTTTCGTAACTCCACTGATCCGTGGAGAATATACCGACTTGTCTCGTACATCGGTGTTAGCTTTGCCCGTAGTTTCTTCCGCATCCTCTCCGTAGCAAACCGAATGTTCGAATTGCGGATGTTGCCCCGTGAATTCTCGGATGTCCGCAGGGACGCGTATATACATCTCTCGGATCCGTGGAAATTGTATCCCGAATATACACGAGCGGGCATCCCCCGTAATGTATACACATTGGACGATAGGTAGCGGCGAGTCGTGGGGTATATCGTCGAGAGATAGAGTCGTATCGAGAGAGAACCAAGCGGAAGTCTCGAAGCAACAACGCTATCTGCATATCTCCTCCGTCTTCTCTCGACTATCCCACGACAATATGCACTTGTAGCGACGTCCATATTCTCGAGAGCGTACCGTCCCAACGTTGAATGTATAGACGTATACATCGATGTATAGCCGAATCAATTCGAATCGGTAGCGGAGAATCTTGTACGACGGGAAAACAATCACTCGGTGTTTCACCGGACTGGTCAAAGTTTCTCGGGTTATATGTAGCCCGTTTGATGTAGTGTTGGGATAACGGAGATGAATTTTCCGTGAGAGCGAATCTTCGGGGATTAGGGTTTTGATGCGATGATTTGATTGATAAACTGATTCGACGATCGGGACGTGCAAAAGCTCGTAAATGCTGTTGTGATTGGGTAACGTGAAATATGCCAGGATTTAAATTGATTTATTTTATTTGTCAATGAACGATATAACGTTGAGAACGTTGATCGATCGATTTATTTATTTATATGTTTATTAATTGATTCATTTATTTTTTTAACCCGGCTGAAGTCTAGATGACAAGTGATGCTTTTTATGATAATGTGAATACACGCGTTGTAATCTTATTTTCCCTTTTCTTGTGGTCGTGAAAGCTGATTTTCATTAGCATTTGGCGAGGGAAATTTAATTGTGACTTGATTTCATTATTTCATTCAACTCGAATGAATTTCGAAACTTCTTAGTCGGAAAACTTATGACTATCGGAGGTAGCACAAATGAGAATGGAACATTGGGAGAGCATGGGAGGATCTACGACGAAAGATCGGGGTCGGGCATCCGGCCGGAAATAGAACGTAGTCGTATATACAACATATACGTGTAGCCTCTCTCGGGTTGAACATTTCAAATGAACGAACCCGTCGCGAATGGGTTTTCTTCTGTTTTTTTTTTTTTTTTTTTTTGCGGTCTTTGGTCCACGATTTCATTGCCATATTACGTTTTTGATTTCCGAGCGTGCATTTCGAACGTTTACTCATATCTCCATTACATCGATTTACCGTGACTGTACGGATTAATGAAAATACGACAGAATGATTGGATCTCGGTAAACGGGATCGGTTGCGGTACTGATCGAGTAGACCGGGGTGTATTGCATCGAGCGAGGAAGAAGCAACCATAATTCTGACATTTCCATCCACGAATGGTTCAAGTGCTATTTTTCTGTACGACAAAAAAAAACTTTGTTTTTGTTTTTACGTATTCATGATAACCCAAGTAGAAAAATAATGTATAGTCTATATGTTAACTGTAAATAGAATTAAGCATATACAGTTTATATATAGTCTATGTATGTCCAATTTACAATTTACAAAAATGTCTCCGTCTGGAAAGAGACGTATTCCTTTTGGAAAAAGTTCGAGGAGTCCAAAAAAAAATATTTCATATTTTTAGAAAATATCATAATTGTCCAAAAATCTATTTGTATTTTTAAAATAAGTTTTTTTCCATGAAAAATGTCAAATCTTGCTTTCAAAAAATTTTCTTCGTTATCCTTTCAACAAACACGACAAAATTGATTCTCAGCAATTTTTCGCTCGGACACACTATTTCCATGTAATAAAATCAGCGAGAAAGAACACGCAAAAATCACATTTTCCTGTAATTTCACCCCCATCAATGCCACCATAAATTTAATCCATATCAATATTTTTGTTCCAAAGAGTATTATAGCATACGTCGATTGCAGAAAAATTCAAGATTTTGAAGTGGTCATGTTGATGTGGAATGCCTCGTATAGACTACGAATAATTTTTTCACTCGGAAAAGAACGTGAAATATTTCACGTAAGTAATTCATAAGTCTGTTCCAATGCTGTATAAATTCGATCACAAGATTGATGCAATTGAACCCGATCGCCTGTGCGATCGGTGATCGCGTGCCACCGTCGAATGAAGAGATAAAAAATGTAGAGCACGAGGATAATAACCGAGCGTATTCCTCGCTTGTTCGAATGCCCATTTCCGTCTGTAATTTCTTCTCCCGACGGAGGCCCGTGTGCATCGGTGATAACAGTGAATAAGCGGTCGGTTAAGCGAAGGCTCTCGGAAGCTGTTTGGTACGGCCGATATCGATCGTTTTTCCACTCGACCGACTGACCGCCAATACTTGCACACGTTGGCATGTCCGTTTGGCCGTTGGCCCTGCTTGTAGACATTTACTGTAATGGCGCATCTCGGGGTTTTGCATCGTCCTACGTTGCTCGGACGAATATATATGGATATGTGTATATTAGAGTGGTCCTTATATGGGGCTCGGACGAATTTTCATCCCCCCCCCCGATTGGCTCCAAATAATTAAAAGGAAAGTTCCCTAACCTTTGTGCATGAAACAAAAAATCTTACGGTTTGACTTTGAAATGGTTATGGGTCATTCCACGCCGATATAGAAACATTCCGTTTCTTCGGCGTGGAATGACCCATAACCATTTCAAATTCAAACCGTAAGATTTTTTTTTTCATGCACAAAGGTTCCACGGACTCATTGAGATACTTCTTGTATTCTTAAGATGATTTCGAGAGACCCAAATAGGTATATTACTAGAGAGTCGAAAAATCCTGTGTATTTCAAAGGGGAAAAATTACCCCTGCTGATAATGGCCGGTTTCAAAGATGGCGGGCTGCCAATTTGGGGAACTTTTTTTTTCATTATTTGGAGCCAATCTGGGGGGAGAGGGGGGTCGAAATTCGTCCGAGCCCTATATAAGGACCTCTCCAGTGTATATGTACAGAGCTCGAGATGCGGTCTGATTATTTCGCAGGAGCGTCCCCCGGTGAATACCCGATTATTGTGGCCGGTCTGTACGAAATGCTCGCGTCGATAACGCCGCTGTTGGTTGCATTGTTCTTCGATCTACACCGGCGGTTGGTATTGCATAATGTATCCATGGACTCAAGTTTGCGGAGCATTATGCGCTTCTCCGGCACGATAACGTCAAACGGGGTCAGCGACATTTGGCAGCCGGTGCCATATAGTCCGTATTTAGTGGACAGAGGGCTGCATATGAATTCATAGACACGGATTACCACGGATAAGTGGCCTTCGATATCGGGTTCTCGTGGAAATATGTGTGGAAATACATTTTTATATATCACGTAATATCATTTTATTTCGTCTAGGTACTACAATTATGCTGATTAGTAGTAGTAGTTCTGGTTTATATCTATATTCATGATATCTATATACGGATATATGTACGAATATATGAATTATTTTCAATGAATATTATGATTATCAAGTATATAATCATATATGTCTTATATTATCAATTATTCCAGCAATTAACAATATATTTATAAATATGGTCAGCTATAATATAGTTATATACCTAGTTATAATTTATATTTATGAATGTATGCTGCATAGATATTATATCTATATGTATAATATATCCATATTATATATTCATAAATATAAATAATAATTAGGTATATAACTATATTATAGGTGATCATAGTTATAAATATATTCTTAATCATTAGAATAATTGATAATAGAAGAAACATATGATTATATACTTGATAATTATAATATTTATTGAAAATAATTTATGATAGAATGTATTTCTATTTTTTTCACCGATTATGTTGATAATTCAATCGATAGATTTCTTCGTGGTTTTTGATAAGGTCATAATTCCATCGCTAAAAATGTACCTCGATTATTTCTTGGACGTGAGTGTGATAGCGTTAATAGGGTCAGCGACATTTCACACGGAGCATTCATATTGGAACGGCATATCGAGGCATCGAGCAATGTGAGGTAGATGAATCGTCGAAATATTGCAATCGTAATTGCTACCTGGCTAGTCGTCGATTTAATTGGCGCTTCTGCGCAACATCATTGGCTTTCGGCCCATGACGGATCGTGAATTCAATGAAATTAAAAATTACATCAAATTACACTTCGAGTGACGGACAGTTGAATGAAAGATCATTATTCTCTGACTCTTACAACGTAAGCTTGAAAAAATGTTAACTCAAGAGGTAATAATAACTGTTTTTTTATTTAATTTCTAGAAAACTGGTTTGCATAAACTAATTCACGCTTGACTAACTACTTCCGTATCTCGACTTATCTCCCGTTGCATGGAAATTGAAGTTAAATAATTTCTTTTAATAATATAATAATAAGGACTTTTATAAACAATGATTGAATATTTTATTGTTCAATACCTACTGTCACCGACAAATTACGGTGCAGGGAGGAGCAAGGGAGGGTAAAATATATTCTCAGACGAGCGATTATTCCAACTGCGAAAGCTCATTGCAATTCGGCTCTCGATTTATCCCTGTTTCTCGAAGTGTTACCCCCATTCTATACATTTATTCAAAAAAAAAAGAACTAGCTTGCGCAAAATCCGACCTTACCGACCGAGCTCCAAGTGCGCCTCTCCCACGCCTTTTACCCCATTGGTCACTCGAGCTCCCCTCCAAGTTTCTCGCCACGCCTTGGAACGCGTTTACGTCTTTCTTCCGGTAGACCGGACGATGATGCGAAAGAAACTCGAGACTCCACTGTACACCTCAAACGTCGTTCGGGTTTCGCCGAGCGGTAGTACACAACCCGTTTGGTTATATTTATAGGAGCGCCTTGAGAGCTTACGTTTCGCTTGCTTCCCTCAGCTCGTCTTCTTCTTGTGTTTTTTTTATTCTCCTCTTTTTTTCCTCCTCCATTTCGCACTCCACCATGACAAGTTTTATTAACCCGCAGGGAGGGCTCGAGGAAGATTCTCGCTTTTCCACGGCTGAATTATAGAAAACGACTTTTCCGAGCTCGAAGGTTAACGCATCTTGCATAAGCGATGATTCCGTCGAAGGAAAAAACTCGACACTTTTATATTTTCTATTTTTTAGATTTTCGTACGCGAAATCAGATGAATATTAAAACGTAGATGAAATTACGTTTTGAGAAATGTTATTTATTTATTTGTTCACGTATTTATTTATTTATTTGTTCATGTATTTATTTCTTTATTTATTTATTTATTTATTTATTTATTCTTTTATGTATTTATTTCTTTATTTCGTTATTTATTCATTTTTTCGTTTATTTATTATTCATTTATTTATTTATTTATTTATTTATTTATTTATTTATTCATTTATTCATTTATACCTTCATTTATTTATTTATTTATTTATTCATTTATTTATTTGTGTATTAATTCATTTATTTATTCATTCATTCATTCGATTATTTTTTCGTTATCGACATTTTTTTCATATCAATTGTCAAATACGTATGTTGCTGCGCTGCAACGCAAGTGCCACGGTTTACTGCATCGTTGATCTATCTGAACTTTGATTAGTAATGACTAGACTCGTTCCCGACCTCATAACCTTGAGATCAGATACGTACGCGTGGATAAGACCGTCAATAAGAAAAAAAATCAAGCTATCGTCCGTCTGCTGAATCAAACGCCTGGCCGGCTTACCGTCATTGACGCGAGCTAGAATTTTTTTTCTCCGATCGCCTGATTTTTCAAAATTTTTATCCGCGATATCACATAGAAAAATATCACAGCGAAAAGTATACTTTTTTCTCAATTTCTAAAACCTTCCGTTTTCGTTTGGTTTAGTAGGTATCAAGAATCAATGGCAAGGGGTTCGGGAGCGAAGCCCCGTGGTTCTGAGGGACAACTTGGGTTATCGTAGGCCCTAAGTAATTCGAGATGATTTAGGGTTATTTGGGTTATTCAGCATTGCATATAATTTTTCATTGTTGATGACAATGACAATTATTTCTCAATATGATTTGTCAAATTATGAGAATACACTATTAAAAATTTTTTATCCCGTTCTACGATATTTCACGGGTGTTATATTTTTTAAAGTGATATATTGTCTGCGTGATATTTTTTCTATGTGATATTTTGTTCTGTAATATTCTCTCCATGTGATATTTTGTCGGGTGATATAATTTCAATGTTCTTTCGCCGTGTTATAAAACGTGCCGTAACCGCCAAAACGATCATCCGAGGGACTCTACTATTCCAACCCCTCGGGGTCACCCAGGACCCCGAGAGTGACCCGAGGGTTTAAAATCCTCGTCGTAAAAATAATCAATCATCAACCTACCAAACGCCATTTTCTTTTGCCCGCAAAGAAATTTCCTGTAATTATAAAATGAATCAATTATAATTTTTTCCCAAAATGATCAATTTCATTCGACGAAAAAGCTTACGTGATCACCTGATCTGTCGTTTACCCAACAATGTGCATGATTCGGTACGCATGTTCCACGAGAATCCCACGAACGAGTGTTTACGAGCAGGTACAACGTTTGCACAACCGAATGTGTATGTTGTATCTGTAACGACACGCACACCTCCGACATGGTGCACGCCTCCGCGTGGAAACGTCTGACGTAGCAAACCGTGTAGACGACGTATAGCACACCGATACAACGATTCCTTCACCAGATGTGTATATCTACGGGCGTATAATGTAACCTTCGAACAATGCGAGGAAATGGCGGCCCATTATAACCGAGGGTATTGTACCGGATGTCTAGCACTCGAATGTCCCCGGTGCGTCGTCGTGCACGATTCCCAGACCAGAGACTATCCACCTGGTCGGTGGTGTACAGTTATTGCTCATCTATGGACAGTCATTGGCCTTCGCACGTAGGGAAATATTATCCATGGACGTTCGGGTATGGGCGATGATGGGACAGGGTCGAAGAATTTGTTGTTGCTCGGTCGACCCTTGAAAATGAGGTGACGCAATGAAATTAAGTTTTGAATATTTTTATATGGATTATTGGTGTTTATTCTGGTATTATTATTGATGTATTTGAAACGTTGTTTGGAATATTTATTATATATATTTTTCTATTTCAATTGTGTGGATATTATATTATATATATTATATTATATTATATTATATTATATTATATATATGGGGTGAAGCGCGCCGTTTGATACTCCGACTGAAATTCTTGTATCGGCCGATGTAATCGATGATTTTATTTTTTTTAGTATCTTTCAGATTCTCGGACCATACTGATTTTTTTTAGATCTTTTCGACACCTTCTCCGCCTCCTCTGCGACCCCTTTCTTTTTTTTAAAGGGGTATCTGCTATTTCACCAATTTTTAATAGGATGACATTTTTTTCCCAGACACTTTATCGAAATTGATGATTTATTCTATAAAATTGAAATGGCGCTCGTCTTTTTAATATTTTTTTTTTCTTTTGACAATCAAAAAAAATTTGATACAGACAATTAATTTTTTCATTATATTCTATTATTTTTATTTTCAGAAAAAAATAATCAAAAGGTCGATTGTCTATCGAAAATAAACGAAAAATCGATTTTTTTCACGAGAGATTTATTTTCTCTTTTCTTTTTAAATAGGAAACCATTATCATACATTACAATGTTTGAAAACCAACGCGAATTTAAAAAAAAATTGAAAAAATATTAGAAAGACGAGCGCCATTTGCATTTTATGAAAAAAATGTTTAATTTCGATAAAGTATCTGGGCGAAAAGAATGTCATCCAATTCAAAATTGACGAAATAGAAGTTACCTCTTTTAAAAAAAGACCGAGGGGGGGGGGGGGGGCAGAGTAAGGAGGGGTCGAAAAAATTTAAAAAAAAAACATTGCGGTCCGAGGATTCGAACGATACTAAAAAAGATCATCGACCACATCGAGAGATGGAACGGTTCCAGTCAAGCAAAACAGGGCGATCCGTCTAATGTGTCTCTATTCATATATTGTGAATTAGATACTACACAATATTCTATGCAGACGTATATTTATATATATATTAACACATAAAATCAGCGAAAATTATCAGGAATTAACATCAATGGTTTATCTCATCATACCTACACGCCTTAAACGCAGCCAAAATTAATATCAGACTCGGACAAATCTTCGAATACCTGATCTGAAAAAACAAAAAAAAAACTAAACGATCCATGACAGTACCAACTTTCGTTGTATCGTACCGGAGACTGTATGCACAGCCGTGGCGAGGATTTGCCCGACGAGCAAGAAACGTTGTTCAAGGCTTCTCGCTCACGCGAACGTAGAAAAGAAGACAACGAAAAAACGTCCGTGTGTAAAGCCATTGATGCCATGTGCGTGCAACATGTATGTGTCACCCTTCGTATCAACGTCGCGTATGCATGCTTCAACCCGTTGCTCGTCATGTCGTCCTCCCGTGCTCGTACGTTACAAGGACGATGACGAGGAAGAGCCGGGCTTTACGTTCGTTCTCGGTGTGTTGGGTTGGTAGGAAAGAGCGACGTTTCTCCGGCGAACCTCGTGAGCGTGTACGATCCGTTGATGGTGTATTAATCGTGCACGATGGTGCACCGAACCCTCCGCAAACGTCACGTGAGAGACTCGCGTCGCAAGAACGTAACAGCGCGAGATGACAGTGATACGGGAGGTCGCATTACGTCGTTGGCGAACCGTATGCGCCACGATCACGATTACACACAGACGGCTCGCGGAAACCCTCAGAAGCTGCGGGAGCATTTGTATCCTCCCTCGCGACTCGCGATTGCGCGGATGCGGCGCGAAAATCGTACGCGAATGACGAAAACGTGATGCGGCGGTGTGGGGTAATTTACTGGGGTATCGGTTTAGCGTTTGTACAGCATCCACTTGTGCACTCGGAAAGAATTAATTTTGAATTAATTAGTATTCTTTTCGTGTTTTTACAAATTATTGTTTAGATCAAATTTTTTTTCGCCTTACAATCAATGTAGAGAAGTTTCCATTCGCTATACAAATTATTGTGTGTGTAAGATTTTTTCCTTCGTTTTAGGAGATTTATTCAATAATTTTGTATTTGTATAACGAAAGTATTTTTGTTACAAAAATTATCATTAAATTATCAAATTTACAGTATTGTAACCCGTATAACAAAATATGTAATTATTGTTATACCTACAAATGATAATACAGTCAATCTAATAATTTGAACGACAATAATATCGTTGTTATACAAAGACAAAATTATCGAATGATTTTTAATGGAATCTCGGTCCCGACGACTAGTGTGAGGATAAAAATATGCAATTTTTCCAGAATTTCTGTTGTTCCGAAAATTCAATGGAAAGAACCGATTCGATTTTTTTTTGTCATTTGAGAGCTTTATCCCTGTATCTCACCGATATGATTTTGTCCAATTACGACGATCATTCTACACGTTTTTAAAAATCAAGCTTTCAAGGAATTTTGGTGTTTAATGGTTCTTGAAGTCCTGGAACCGTCCTTAAAAAGTCCTGTAAAGTTCTTGAATTTCATTTAATGTTCTTCACCTTCTTATTTCCTCTCAATTTGAGTTTGTACGAAACTGTGTATGATTAGAAATAATCCTATAAGAATGTGCATCTCAGTTTTGCAGAGAATTACATACATACATTCCTGCCTACTGAGTAGTTTTTTTTTTTAAACTGATTCCAACATAAACAAAAATGATCATTGCAACGATAGTGTACATATCGATCCTAGTACGATTAACCATTTTCCGATGCGTTTCCTCTACTTCCAGTCTTGATAAATGCTACAACACAACCCATAAATGTCCTAGAAAATGTTCTTGTCTGTCCTTCAATATTCAATAAACTTTTTACTGGACACAATGTGAATGTAATGAATTTGTGTGTTTCATATTTGCAAGATTACAAAGTTCACGAATCGTCGACGTGAAAGAACGAACGTGTGCGAAGAGAGACGTAACGTGCTCGAACAATCTCGCGTTGTGAAGTTCGTTTGTCGCACCGTGAACGCATTGTGAAGGTACGAGACTGGCTGAACTCGTCAGCGCGTGTGTCAACGTCACGAACGGTTGTTAGATAAGAACGTGCGGAACGGACGAGAATTAATTAATTAATCACAAAGAAGTGTGATTAGACCCGCAAACGAGTTTGCGGACGTCTGGCGTCCAGTTGTTGGCGGTGAAATTTACGCGAACGTCGCGCATGTATGTAGAGATGTTCGCACAATGTGAATCAATAATACGCGGTTAACCGCGACCACGACGGGTTTGCGAGAACGTTTGGTAACTAGAAATTTCATCTGATCGAATGCAGTGGGCTTCATCCCCTCTAATCCTACTTCCGGATGGGCGATATTATGCAAGGGTGGGCGAGGGTGGGGGCGGGGCGTGCGTTTCCTGCCGCGAACCATGCTCGGAGACTAAAAGCCTCAAAACGCAGAATATTTGCGTGGCTGGAAAGCCGATAAACGCACGGTTGAAATACGTCACGATGTTGAAAAAGAGCTTTCGGCGCATCGTAGAAAATAAGCTTCGTCCTTCCGGTGAGCGACGTTGAGTACCGGATGACATCACCGGAGAGAGGGAGACAGAGAGTGATGTTTCCATAAATGAATATTTTTTTATTTTTTTATTCATGTATTTATTTATTCATTTATTTATTTATTCACTTATTTATTTATCTATTTATTAATTTATTAATTTGTTAATTCATTTTTGACATATGAAATAGTCTTGAAATGGGAATTAATTGTTCGAGACAGAGTTGGAGTTGACGATTTACAAAATAAAATTGTTACGCTAAAACTATAAAAACGGTTTAGTCAGAGTTTAGATCGAAACATGAAAGTAAAATCGCTAGGTATTACATAGAAAAATATCAATAATAATAATAATAATATTACAACAATTAGTTATTACTATAATCATTAATTAATAATTAATTAATAATACTAGTAATTAATTTATTATTATTATTATTATTATTATTATTATTATTCAAGTATAAGAATTTCGTTACTGAGTTTTCCGCAATGAAGGCCGAAGATTGACTTTTCTATAATTTTTCTCCCGGAAACGATTCGCCGCCGTCTAGCCGATAACTCGTTGAGCTTATTGCGGATTGACTGCGTCCATCAATTCCGCACCCCTCGTCGAATCGAACTCTAGAATATCAAGGGGTGAGAACGAAAAACGAACGCTCGTTCTTTCAAGACGAGATCGTTCTTTCTCACACTCGGGAATAATCAACGTCGCAATTAAAATCGACAATTAAAAAAATAAATCAGTCCCTAATTGCTTCGGTTAACCCACGGGCTAACGATAGGCGACTACTCTATCGGCGTAAAACGTACGCACGCACGCGCAACAAATGCGCACGCGCACACACACACACACACGCACGCACACACACACACACACACACACACACACACACACACACACACACACACACACACACACACACACAGCGCCCTGTAAAAAAATTACCATGAGTTTGTACACACATCGATGACGACGTGGGGCTGAACCTCGACGATTTTTTAACGAATCGAATTTTACACACGAATCGACGCAGCTCTCGGCAACCGTAAAACACGTACGAAAGATAGCGAAGCCAGGAAGCCAGAGCGGAAAAAGAGCAATGAAACGGCACTGTGGCGAGGCCGATAGCCGGCTCAAAGGCAAAGCCGGGCTGCCGAATTATACGTCATTGACCTCGTAATTGCCATTTTTGAAAATTTCTTCCAATTTTTTTTCCTTTTTTTAGTCTAAATTTATTTCTATCGCACTTCTCGTTACTCTCGGTCGCAATCAGCTCCGCCACGCTTTCGAATATCCCCAGTGACACGCTCGAACTCTCACCCTTTGCCATTTGGTCCTCGTACCTGCTGCCCATCGACCGACAATTTCATTTGGCAACTTTTAAAACGGTTCCATCGCGTTTTTTTATTTTTTTTTCATTCGTCGCCGGCGTGTAACGAGTCATGAATAACCGTTTTTAAAGAACGAAATAAAACACAATAATCTCCGTAATACTTGGTAAATATTCCAAAATATCCTCTATAATATATATGCTCAAGATATCTAATATCCATGCCCAATTGTCAAACCTCTAATATCTAATATATATGCTGAATTATCAATCCTCTAATATATATGCTCGAAATATCCTCAAATATCTAAACCACCAAAGCGCAAACCGAAAGCGCGTAATAATCTGACGGCCTCATCTTTTTTTTCACCTTTTTTCGGCTTTTTCACGATTTTTATTAATTCAGAAAAATTCGGCAGCACGAAGTCCTCTATGTGGAATAAATTATTTCCCGAAATCGATGTATTTTATATACATTTGGAAAAGTGTATGTCGTTATATCATACAATGAGATTTCTCCGCGTGTCGACGCATCAAATTCGTTAATTCGACGATCGTTAAATCCACAAACCCGCGTAAACAATCACGATTAATGTACGGAAAGTTGAAATCACGGATAGCCGGTAAAACCCGGAACTGGGCTCCCTTAACAGGGCGGAGACGGGGAGAGAGAAACGAGCGACAATGAACCTTGGTAACTCGTTCGGAAGAACTTTCATCAAGTTTCAAGACGTTGTTTACATTCGAACGGACTTTCTCGAAGGCGAGCGGCGCCCCGACGACGAAGATCCAGAAGAGTTTTAGTTAAGGATACCATCATCAACTGAAATAGAGTTTTCTTACCGTATCGAAGTAACTCGATCGTCGCTGCTGAGCACCTAGCGTATAATACTCCGGAGATAAAACAAAAAATAATAATAAAAACGCTCGGAGAAACAGAAACTCGGACTTGTTCGAGTGGAGTAGACTCGGCGACTAAGAAAAAAAGAAAAGAGAACAAAAAAAAGCACGGAAGGGGAAGAAGGGAGAAGAATTGAGTCAAAGAAAGTTTCCGTAAAATATGATTCTTCGCGCGGGAGAAGAGGGGGGCGGAAACAACGGCCGGACGGGATATCAGACGTGATTAATTGAAAGAGTTAATCAAACGAGAATTAATGGGTTCTATTATTCCGTCGCTTTGAGCGTTAGGGTAGGGTTGTATTAATATTAAATGAAAACGCGCAGCCGGTTTCTCATTTCTTCGTGTGAATCGGCGTAACGCGGTTTTTTACGATGGATTCGCGTTTGTGGCGATGATTCAGACGATCGAGGGTTCGACAATTTATGGAATTATCTCTTATCGGATGCATAGGCGTGAGGGAATTCCGGGTATGATACAATTCGGTGGAACGCGATTCAAAAATGTAGACGAAGTAGCGTATTGGAAAAATTGATTTTAACATTAATAATTTACGCAGCTAATGATTGCCCGCGAGGTTGTATTGAACCGTCGTAGGAGAAAAAAAACATGTGCAAGTGGAGAAAAAGATATAAACTATATACAAAAATTAACAGTAGTGAGCACTTGTTTTTTATATGGAGACTGTACATAATCCGCATAGAATCTGTACGCATGAGTCGCTTGTTTATCTCAAAAATGACAGCTGTCATTTCGAATTCCGAGCTATCCGTATGGATTCTGTGCGGATTATGTAGAGTTTGCATCTAACAAACATACGCCTACTACTGTCAATTTTTTTACATAGTTTATATATTTTTCTTTCCCTTGAATGATGGTAAGTCGTTTTGTGTTCGGGTTTTTTTCGGACACCATGTATAAACGTTGAATATTCGAACAATCAACGCATTTTGTAGCATCAGATGCATTTTTGTCTCAGACGTACCATTTTTCCCGGTAATTAGCTGTTACATGTCTCGTCGCCAATATCACCAGCTTCGGGAACGAAGATTACACTATTTCTTTATGGATTTTTGATATTTTTGATGGCCTCATGCAGAAAAGCGATACCTGAATGTATCTTCTACTTTGATTGACGCTTTCTACTTTGATCACGAGACCCCCAAAGTTACGAAGGCTCGGATTCATCGCACGCGAGCTATATTTTACAATCGTCGACTGTAGAAACAAACCCTCTTTGCTCACAATCATCAAAACCTCTTGAACCAACCAATTATATTTTCTTTACTCTGTCTGTTTCAGATTGATGTGCAAACAAGGCAGCCGCCGCTCGCGATATCTGTGGTGAGTGTTGTGTAATTGAGATTTCGTTCATTAACTTTCCGATTTTAGAGAGAAGTTAATTCCCTGTTTTTCTTTTTTTTTTGTTACTTTTTTTCCCGCAGTCGTATTGAAAATAATTGCGCACTAGTAGCCGAGATATTCAACGAAGAAACGTTTATTATTCCGTGATATCGATGCCGTCCCAAGTTAAAAAATTAAATATGGTCTATATATTTATTATATATAGAATTGGGCATATATAGACTATACATAAACTATGTTAAGTCCACATATAGACTAAATATCCCCAATTCCATATATAGGTTATATGTAGACTATTTATAATTTTTGGATACATGAATATATTATATTAAAGAGAATTATATATTATTATTATTTTTAGAATTATTATATTGGGTTTCGATTTTTTTTTAAATTGGATATACATAAACTGTATATAAACTATATATGCTCAATTCCATATATAGGTTATATATAGACTATATATAATTTTTCGATCCATTAATATATTATATTAAAGAGAATTATATATTATTATTATTTTTAGAATTATTATATTGGGTTTCGAATTTTTTTTCAATTGGACATACATAGACTGTACATATATAAACTGTATATGCTCAGTTCTATATATAGTTAATACATAGACTATGCATTATTTTTTTACTTGTGGAACCGCGCCCCTAGAGGCTAAAATACGCGAAAATGTATTTTCCTTCCTTTCGAACGAACGTCCCACTCCAAATCCACGTAACCCACTCGCGCATTCCAATTTCCTTTGAGAATCGAATATCCGACGCGTCGCACAACGTCGATAATACAATAAACTCCGTTTTTGGGACAGTTTCGCGGCGGCGGTATCCAGCATCAATTGCGTAGACCGCCGGCATATTCGACCGGATGCCGTCGGATTATTCCGTCAGCCCGAATTCGCGACGTTTTGCGTTCGCGCAAACGACCCGAGCTTCGAGGGATGGCGAACGTGCGACGCGACAGACAAAACTCAATCGGGAAATGAAGTCTCCGAGGGCCTGCAGACACCGAAGTAACCGCGAAACGTCGCCGCCTCGCTTTATATTTCGCTTTCCGCAACTTCCTCCGTCACTCCTCCTCCCCACAGTATTCCGGGCGACCATTGACGGAACATTGGTGAAACATTAATTTAGTCAGAGTGCTCGAATCTTACAATTAATCTCCGAGAAGCATCGATTCGATGGCTTCATCTGTTTGCTGCTTGCACGGAAAGGTTTTGTTGTTTCAAATTATAGTTGACGAATAAACTTTACGAAAAATAATTAATTCTAGTTGATAGTTCGTCATTGGTTTGAACCGCGGAAAACGTCGAGATTGACAGCGTTACAATTGTTATTCCACCTATTCACGCACGCAACAATGGAAATTGTCAACAATACATTTTTTTTTACTTTTGGACAAAAAAGAAAGATCAATGATCTTCGTTTACCTTCCGTGGCACTCCGACCTCGGGGATTCCGTGGCTCAATGTCTCATAGC
>CAXAQZ010001364.1:34763-55667 GCA_963971145.1 Sussaba pulchella
CTATAATTCTGTGACTGCCGCAATATTTTTGCCATATTATTCTTCCTTATTACAGTCGTTGCGTCAAGCCCCCGGGGGTTTTCCAACGAGTTTGCGGTCTTTCTCGGCCACATTTTTACCTGAAATAATTGTCCGAGGTTAGCAGATGTCCACGCGTTGCGGGTCTTGATGTTGAGAAATTGCCACGAACCAGTTTCAACCGTATTTAAGTGGACAAGCTTCGAATATAAAACCACGTGCCTTGCGCTTCAATCTCAGCATTTATTTTTTTCAAGAATAATAAAAAAATTATAACATATCACTTCGTGCAAAGAAAAAACCATAAACGTGTAGAAATAAAAAAAAAAGAAAAGGATAGAGGAAAAATCATTAAGAGTTGATAATAATTATGAATAATAAATAATAATAATGATACATAAATAAATAAATAAGTGATGGACCAATTAAAACCAGAATAAGATGATGACTAAAACATTCTATCTCTTAAAAAACCGGCTCTCGAGCAATTTCTTATTTTTCCTATATTCCATTAGCCTATCTCGGATCTCGGCTACTGTTAACTTCCGTGCGTCCGAGCACCGGAAGACCGCCGGTATGCGCAGCCTCTTCGCACGCTGCGGAAGAAGAAGAAGAAGAAGAAGAGGAAGAAGAAGAATAAGCGTGAAATCCGAGCGCGCATTACGTGACCGGGACGAGAGAGCGCCAGCCAGAAAGGGGTGTATTGTTTCGCAAGCGTCTTGCTGCAAGCTACGGGAAGTACCGAGAGTACGAGGCAGGTGAAACCAACCGGGTGGCCGAGAACGGGAGAACTTACAAGGCGACGAATGGACGCGGATATATAAACTCGTAGGCTGACGTCTTTACTCGAATCCGAAACCCTCGTGTATATCTCGTGGCCCTTTGTCGAGTAGCCGCACGTGCCGTACTCGCGTTCGCGACACCAGCGACACGATGGGGATCGAGTTTACCCGGAATATTTGTCTCGTCACGGCGACGAAGACACAACCGCGACAAAGCTTGATATCTGTTACGAAAAAGAGAAAAGAAAAAAAAAATAACCGAGTTTAACGACGAACACGTGGAGTAGGAGTTCGATTTTTGGAACCTAAGTTTTCAAGGGTGGGTCTTGAAATTTCGACCGCTCGGAGTTTCGACACCGTATATATAGTGGCGGAGTTTGTGGGACCGCGTGAAATTGTTACGCCGTCGAAGGAGCTACGCGACTGTGCGATTACTGTGCAGCAGCTTAACATTTTCTTGAATGAAATAAAACAAGTCGGCGACGTCTGTTTCATTTTTAGACCCTTCATAATGAAAATACACGGAAAAATGAGGATGGATCAAGATTAGACCGAATCTCCATCGCCATTTGGAAAATTTAAGCTGTAGTGTACCGAGTTCTTCTCATAAGAAGCCTATGAGTTTACAATATGTTTTCGCATTTTTCAAGGTTCCTATGGTGTACCTAAATAGAAGTCCATGGGCTCTTTAACGAAAACAGGTTCATTCTGAAATAATATTTATTTAATTAACGAGAGATTATTTGTAATTCGAATGTAGCATCGATAGAACAGCATACAATCGAAAATGATTTTCAGTATCTTGAAATTTTATAAATATGTAAGAGAAAGAAGAGACGAATAATAATTGCGGAGGCGAGAATTATTTATATACGTAATTTTTATTCAGACGCAATCCAGAGGACTAATCCTAGATAGTTTTGGAAGATTTCTTCTCGTCCTCAAATAAAGATCGATGGGCATTATTGTTTTTTTATTTTGCAAAACAAAATCCCAATATAGACTCAGATGGGCCTGCATGTCCTTAGTTGGGCCTCTATTGTAAAAAATTCAATAATATTTTTATTATATATGTATAATACTATACATAAATCCTGATATAAAATATAATAAGTGAAAATAATCGATTACTTTACTCTACAAATATAATTCTCTTTTTCTTCGTAACTATTCAAGTCTTTGCAAGCAGCAGTTTCACTTTAATTCGCAGCATCGAAAGTCGAGCACTATGTAAAGAAAAAATACCGTGGAAACGAGAAGATGAGAAAAAATAAAGAATTAAAATTTGTTATGACAACGAATCATTCGTTATAAAATGTTCATATCAAGAACCAGTCTCCGACATTCGGCAACGACGGTGTACAGCGTGAGACAATGTGTGTTCATCTCATGGCTTGGTTAAAAAGCTGTAACCATGGCCGTAACTACGGCAGTAGTTTCGTACTCCGAGCGTGTGTCTGGCGTTGGCTCTCTCACTGGCAAATATGGCAGAAGCGGCGAATCGAGAGAAATAAAATTATCTATTTTTTGCCCGTTCCAGGGTCGTTTGCCCGCGGAAATGAAATAACTTACAGTCTCGTGAATATTCTCACAAACAGATACACATATGGTCCATACAAAATCTGATAAAACGGATGCCTGGCAGAGCAATAGAATTTTAGAATCGTTGTATACACATTTGTTTTGCGTGTGTAAGTTGTTTCATATTGCGAGAGACCATTCAATAACCATTTAGTTAGATCGTCGCACATGAGGCTCGGGTGGAGTACAAGTGCGTTACATAAATCAAGTTCTACGTGATAACAAATATCGCGATTATAATATCAATATAATTTTACATCTGCTTCGTGCAGTCGATTGCAATATTTTACGAAATGCGAAATATTGACGCACGAAGAGTTTTTTACTTTCATCGTTGAACCGAGACGAAAAGTTTCAAATGTCAACAATGAAAAATTTGTTGGAAGACTGCGAAAATTGACTCTCATAATCTTTTCCACCGTCGATAAATTGGGGAATCGAATAGAGGATCGCAAAAATGGTACATATTTCCGTGATACATGCTTGAAGGCGAACAGTCTGAGCTAACGAATAAACACACAGCTAACGGATCGATGATTCCCAATTTATGATGTTGCCATATTAAATTGTTACAATCTTCTTTCGGTATAATTACAATTCTCAACATCCACCACACACGCTACAATTATTTTCCCCATATTCATCTAATTTCGAATTTTGTTTGATGAATTTTCACAGCCGCTCATCTCCCTCAAATTTTTCTCATAAAAGCTCATCCATGCAGTAATCTTCCCAAAATATCTGCACCGACGAATCATCAAAAACCATTTGAAAAATGAAAATCAAATTAAATTCTAAAAATAAGATAAATAAGGGAGATTGAAAAAAAAATGATGTTCCATTAATATTCCACGGTACAAAGAATCGCACAGTGCAAGCTCAGCTTTCGGAAGATCTTCGCCTTCGCGAAATTTTTTCATCGCGGAAACAAAATTCCCATTACACATTATTCCGTATGAACGACATGAATAATTTCTCATCCGGTTTTCCATGGAAACTTCGAGCTCAAAACGAAATTCGAAGCGAGCTTCCCGGAAAATCCTCGTCCAGCGCTGGGTTCCAACTCAATTACATGGAGTTAAAAGGTGCGCTCTTCGGTCTTTGACGGAGTCGTGTTCGCGTGGTCCATTGCCGCAAGTGAAGCTTCCAACTACCGGTTCTGTGCAAAGTGCATCACTCGCCATGATTTCCGCGAAATCTCGCAGACGAAAAGCCGACTGTGTGCACGACGCGTTTTCACCGGCGCGACGTGGAGTTGCTACTCTATAGCGGAAACAGCAGTTACGAAATCCGCTGTGTTGTCAAAAGAAGACGGGAGTTACAATTAGCGCGTATCATGCTCGTCGCGTGCGTCCTTTGACCAGCACGATTCACGAACGATCCTCAAACTTGTCCGGTGAAATTCAAGAAGACCGCGAGAATACTACAAACGAGTCTTTGAGTCGAATCCAAACTTCGTGTTTCATCCCTTTTCGAAAGACCTTCAGATGCGTAAGCGGCAGATGAAAATTGACGAAAATAAAACAGATCAGCGATGAATAAGAATAATAATAACAATAATAATAATAATAATAATAATAATAATAATAATAATAATAATAATAATAATAATAATAATAATAATAATAATAATAATAATAATAATAATAATAATAATAATAATAATAATAATAATAATAATAATAATAATAATAATAATAATAATAATAATAATAATAATAATAATAATAATAATAATAATAATAATAATAATAATAATAATAATAATAATAATAATAATAATAATAATAATAATAATAATAATAAAAATGATAATAATAATCCACCCCAATTTATAATAAATGATTCATTAATCATACATATGAATATATAAGATCAATTACTAATTAATAACATGAAAAAATGATAACGTACGATACGATAAATAATGTTTTGTAATATCATATAATATAGTATAGAATATGTATTATTATCATTATTCAATCATATTATAGTATAGTACAATTTTTTCAAAATAAAAAACCAGCATATATAAAATATTGATCCAAAAAGAAATTGAAATATTGATCATTTCATATTGATAATATTACCGATAATCATATTATGATATATAATCACGCATATTATTATATTACAATTATAAAATCATATAATCGTCTAATGCACGATGCAGATACGCGATCAAAAATATCAACAGATCGATAAAAAAATAATCGGCAAATTTGTTACGCAATAATTGAGGTCGAGGTTGTACGGATCAAGGAAACTCGCCACCGCAATGTCGCCCATGTGCGTTCGTGCGTCTACATCGTGCGATACAGATACGATTAATCGTCGCAATTGCTACAATTACCGATTTATCCGAACCCCATAGAACGAACGAGCTTCCAACGCGATCGTTCGCGAATTCTTTCACAACTGCGAACATTACGAGATAAGTCCGAGAAATAATATTGACTCCGTGCCCAGTCAACTCGATCCGAAGTTGCGAATGAAGCGAGCCCGTTACACGTGTCACGATTACGGTTAGAGTCTCGGCGGACACGCGCACGATTAAAGTTGTACGATTCAATCGACTCTCGCGGAACGGTTCGCGAATCACGGAAGTCGCTACCGTGTTTCGCCAACCTACAACATGGCACGTCAATGGTGTCGAGTGTTCTCGTCCATAACTGGATCCAGCAGCGAGGCCTTCGACAACGTGTAATACCGCTGGTAACAGTCGCGTGTATAAATCTGTGGAATTAGATTTTGCACCTGCAAATCGATGCTTCGAATATCGACGATTTCGATATAACCGACTATCACCCAACGAAATTTTTGTGAATTTTTTTTATTTTTCATCGTTCAATCGACGGTTGATAACGATTCTGCAACGTTACGAGCGTGGGTTGAACGACAACTTTCTAACGCGCGACGGCTAATTGAACCAGCGAGTTCAATTCCGGAATGACTTTGGGTTGTTTCTGTTGATGTTTTTATTTGTTCTGATGGAAATTGTCGACACTACGAGACATTGATTATTTAATTGATTTCCTTGGACGATTTTGTTGGATTTCCGTGGGGACGATTAATTGGGATTTACATGAGATAGAAATTTTCAAGGAAAATAGGAACATAAAATATAGAATTATTGTTATTTTAATATATTATATTGTATGTATATTATTCTATTATTATTCTATCAAAAGTATCATCATAGCTTCGAGATAATTATTCCGATAATAATCATGATGATGTAATATAATTATATCTATGTAAAATAGGGCATATTATGTAACGCACCTAATAATTGTCTCACAATTATTTAAAGTTAAATAATTTCCTTCAATCTTCAAGAGAAACCCATCAATAGTTATTTTTCCCTATCATTTACCGTTTCTACTGTCATCGATAACCCAAACTCCGGAGCATTATAATTTTTATACCAAATTCCATAGTCATTCCATTCCAAACTCCCCGAGAGAGAGCGAACTCCCGTTGCTAAGACCGCGATGAAAAAAAAAGAATAAATTCTACTGAAACAATCGTCTCGAGTTTAACGAGACTTGGATATACGTGGACGCTCCGCAATGAATGATTGTCACGTGGCTTTGGCACGTACATTGTACGGTGGAGAGGAAAACGTTTGCACGGTATTAGCATGAACGAATCAATAGACCGAATGCATGTGTATGCACACGAGGTGTCGGCTCGGAATGGCAAAACGTGTCTCTCGCTCGTGGCTGCAACGCGAAACCATATTACAGATACACACGTACACACATAGGCGCATGGCTGTGCTTAAATGACCATACATTCCGAGAATACTGCTAATTCGTAACACATATCCCGACTCTCCCGGCAAACCGAGTTACTCCGCCGTGTGTTATATCTTCTCCGAGTCGTAAAGTAATTCGCATGCGGAAGCTCCCCAGCGGCTATCAAAAGTAATATTCTCGGGAAAATTGTGGAACGAGAAGAATAAACGAAACTATTTATGAACTCGAGTGCTCTTTCGATTTACATAGAAATTGTACGAAACCGGAAAAAAAAAAAAAAAAACCTGGTTATAGCGACGTGCCCGAAAATTATTCGCAATTTTACGGGAATAAATTCGTCGCGACAGTTTATAATATTTATGAATTATTTAAATTAATTGTGTAATCAATCAAAAGCGTCAGCTACACGAAAATTCGATCGTTGATTCGACCGATATTCGGTCTTATTTTAGCCTCGATACGATCGATCATCGTTCGTTGATTAATCTGCAATCCTATTTTCGTGTATTCATCGCGTTCCACAAGATTTTACAAACTACGTACATTTTTGAATAATGCAAAATATATGGTAAAATTCTGCAATGAGTCACACATCCACACATACCGTGGCGTTAAAATGATTTATGACGAAATTTAAAATTTATATTTCCCACACTCGGTACTTACGCGAGAACACGACGTGCGAGTAAGTTTTGCGACTGAAAAAAAAAAAAACAACAATAAATAAAATAAAACGAAAATGACATGAAGTTTTTTACCATTCACACGATTCCCGCGTGCATTTCTCTTGCGAGACGTAAATTTGCAACGAGGATAAGACGGGTACGAACAACGTCGAAGCGTGGGTTGCAACTGCAACCCTCAACCCATTCTCGTACAATCTTTCCTTTTTCCTCCACTTGTGCGTACACACGAAATACCGCATTTACGTACCTAACACGTGAACGAATAATTGATCGTCCCAACCGTGAACAGTGATTGGTTCGTTGACGGTGGATTGTAGTACATTCTACACTCCTGAGAAACTATGCGATATTTCTAAAAAAAAATATGCAACAACCAAAAAAAAACAACACAAAACTAGCAATGTCTCAGACTATTTCGTTTTATTACCACGTACAGAGTCCAACGTTATTCATGGGCCAATTAGAACAAGCTGGTATATTGCCCTCGTACGACCGGGAACGACAAAAATCAAATGAATTAAAGCCAGACACACACACACACACACACGGAAATAACCTCAAAGTTGTTTCCGATGGATCGAGCCGCGGTACGAACACGCCTGTGAAAATAATGCTCGATGCTGAAAACCCAGCGAAACTCAACGAGACCGAGAAGCACGTGTGCGAGATCAACGATTCTTCCCGGCTTCTCTTCGGCGGCCAACGTTGTACTCTTCCTCGGGTCTTTTGCCGGGTCCTTTCCCACGTTCACTCGAAAGTGACGCGAGTGGTTCAACATGGGATTCCTCTCGCGTTGGATTACGTTTTTACTTGTTCGCGCGACGTCTCGCGGCCTGGTCTGCCTTTTGCCATTTTTTATTTGTTATTCTATTTCCTTTTTTTTTCAACCATTTTTCGTTTTTTCATTCGTTCTTTATCCCGTTTTTTCGTAACGTTCGCCATTTCTCTTTTGACGTTGCGGTCGAGAACCAGCAGTGTTCCCGTGGATCGCCGAGTGTGGATTGCAAACCGCGTCACCGCAAACGTCGACCCATATCTCTAACTCTCTCTCGCTCTCTCTCTTTGTGTCTTTCTCGCCGTCGCCGGGTTTTATTCGTTTTCGTTTTTATAACTTCTCCCGCACTCTTTTCATTATTACGGTTAACTACGTTGAAGTTTATGTTAGTTTTTATTTTTATTTTCGTACGAGACAACCTTGCGGCGTTGTTACGTTTGACTGATGGGTCGTCAAACGCTAGTCAACGACGATTTTTACGTCTGGAATAAGAGCAACGACCTTTGCTTCGGGCTTGAGTGATGTAATACACATCGACGGAGTCGCCATGAGTGCGAGTGAGATAGCACGATGGGCAATTTCAGTGAAGTGAGAGAGAAATAGAGAAATATGTAACACATCACGTCAACGAATTTATAATAATAATAATAATAATAATAATAATAATAATAATAATAATAATAATAATAATAATAATAATAATAATAATAATAATAATAATAATAATAATAATAATAAAAATAATAATAATAATAATAATAATAATAATAATAATAATAATAAAAATAAAAATAATAATAATAATAATAATAATAATAATAATAATAATAATAATAATAATAGTAATAATAATAATAATAATAATAATAATAATAATAATAATAATAATAATAATAATAATAATAATAATAATAATAATAATAATAATAATAATAATAATAATAATAATAATAATCATAATGATAATAATAATAGTAATAATAATAATAATTATTGTTATTATGATTATTATTATTATTATTATTATTATTATTATTATTATTATTATTATTATTATTATTATTATTATTATTATTATTATTATTATTATTATTATTAAATTTTTGAAAATAATCCAATGTGCGAAGAAAAAAGTTGAAACCCATCATAAATTGTACAAACCATAGTTCAACTCGCTCTCTCGGTCTCTCTCTCTCTTTCTCTCTTGGAAAAAATACTGCAAAAAGTCAGGCGAGAGATGATTCGGGCGTTATAAGCATAATAATAAACAGCATATAATAATTCTTCCGTCGCTGACGGGTCGTGTAACAAACTAACCGTGAATATATCGCGAATAAAGAGAGCGAGAGAAAAACGAAACAAAATGGACAATTCGCCGCAAAAAAGTAGAAAAGAATAAGAAAAAAGAAAACGCAAAAAAGAAGGCAAGCTATGTGACTTCGTCCATTGTTGTCGCTAACGGAATTGATAAAAACTGCGAGACCGAGGCGAGGACGACGGGAAAAGAATTAAAGAAAAATAAGGTCGTGCCTTCGCGCGTTGGAAAAGCTATGGATATAAATATATAAACGCCACAGAGAAAGCTCGTGTAACTCGAACGTACATACATCTTCCGTAGTTTCTGTAGTTGTATAGGCTCGCGGTGCGCTCTGGCATATTGTGTTGGTACTTTTACAAAAGGCTTGATGCTAAGGGGCTTGCTGCCGAGATTTTGCAAACTCCTTACGTGACAATTTTTTTTTTTTTTATCTATTCTTTTTCTTCGCTTCTTTTATCAACAGCTCTGACTTGATTACTCTCTCGCCCGGCAAAACTACTTTGCGAATTTGTATATACCTACTCTCGAACATTTCTCAGCTTCTTTTGAACTCGCATTTGCTTCGCGTCATTCACTCGTGCATTACGCCGTTGTATACGTTGCCACGTTGCGCATTAGTGTATTTCTCGTGAGAAAAAAAATTAGGACGCCGTACGGTGGAGACCGGCGAATAAGTTCAACGTCGTCGAGAACGTGGGCGAATTATTGGAAATTGTGCCGTTTGATATCACGAATTGTAATTACAGAATTGTTACGCCTGATAACACTGGGTGGAATCCACCAATCGATCAACCGAAAACCGGCGGTTTTTGTTTCTGTTTTAATCTCTTTATGAATTTCTTTTACATGTTTCTATTTTATTTCTTGTAAACAAACTTTTCGTACATATTTTAGAATATCCAACGCATGTTGTGTAATTCTTTTAACCACTTCGGACGGATAGTTTCCTCACGATCGTTTTTTGAAAACTTACTGGGTGGAATCCACCCAGTGGGAGGGTGAAGTGTTAATTTTAAGGGTTAAAACCGGGGGTTCGAGCGTACACGTCGGGAATTTATACGATATAGGTCAGAGTTATTGAAACACGTTCGAGTTTTTGTGGGGTTTGTGGAGTTGTCACGTTGGAGGATTTTTTTTATTAATCCGAATTCTTTCGCGTAACGAAACATCGCGCGGTAGTACCGCGGGCGCCGCGACGTGGCTACCGGGCTCGTTTCTTCTCGCAAGAGAAAGACACTCGCAGCTGCATAGAACATCGGCTAACAGTAAATTCATGAATTCGAGAATTCACTGAAATGTAAGTCAACTACGACAACGTAGAATTTTTCTTATCTGGATAAATTGTAAACTAATATAAATTCTTGGCTAAAACGGGTGGTAGCTCTTTGAAAAAAATGGAACTATAAACACAATAACGCTCCGGTAAAATAACTACATCTCGTTAATTAGAACTTCTCACCCTCTTACTTCCATATCATTCGATTGATTGAAAATTAAGATACATCTGCGTTGTTATATCGTGCAATACGTACATACATTGATACGCAACATCGCAAAAATTGATTGATCAGAGACAAAAGATCAAAGAATTTCGAATGAATCAATTGAAATCAACGTACGCATGAAATACCCATGCTAAACAACCCATTATCAATAATTTCTCGACTATTGAAATTTCGCCAATCCTGCAATGAAAGAAAAAAAAATCACGACGTTATATATATTCACATCACATGTACAGTGCTATATAATTGTCTACTCAACGTTCAATATATCAGTAATTCACCCGACGCCTCTAAAATTTCACAAACCATTTTTTCCCCTGTGAAATGGCTTTCTGCTCATGTTCAGCGATTTCGCCCCGAGATTTCTTCAACAGTGCAGCTGCGGCGATGATAGATTATCAAGCGTTTACCGAGAGCAGGCATATCAGGAGCTACCCTCAGCCCCACCCCCGAACCATCCATAGCCACCGAACCAATATCAATTCTTCTGCAGTCAACGTCGTCCTGAAAGACGTATTACCTCTCCCTCCCTTCCACATCGTCCTCGTCTTCGTCGTCGTCGTCTCTTCGAACTAACCGCGCCGGAACACCGTACAAGAAGAACGACGTCGTCGGATTCTCCGCGCGTATCAACCGAGAGAGCTACCGTACCAAACCTCCCGTTTTCTTCACGTTCTCGCGTCTTCCTATTTCGCTTCACGTGAACTTTCTTACTTCCGCGAAAACTTAGTCCGTAACCCAATGGCAATTCTCCCGTGCTACCCCGCACCAACGTACAAACTTCGGAAGCTCGTTGAACCTCTCTACCTCGGTCGTTCATCATACGTTGCTACAAAAAGCTCGGTTGTGAACATACACGGATAGATATGGCGATAACGCTGCGCGAGACTTGGCCGACAACGTCGTACGGATAAGTAAACTACTCATCGACGAACATAATATACACGTAAATTTCATAAATTAACGATGATCATAATTAAATCGTACGAAATAAATCTCGACAATTAATTTACCGTTTTTTTGGTTGGATATTTTGCCTCGCCATTGAAAATGAATAAATACGCGACAGGCATGGAAAATTTGTGTAACCGAGTAGAAATTATTTGGAAAAAAAAAGAAAAATTAATGATCGATCATTTCGTTAATTGGAGTGCTCGTACATTCGTAATTAAAAAAAAATGTATTTCGAATAAAGAGGAAAAAAGCCGGTTCTACGAGAGAAATCCCGTTTTCCGATATAAATATTCATTGAATTGTATGTAACTTTGAATCATTCCCGTTGCTTGCTCGAGTAATCTTGCTCGCACTCGTGCCAAGACTCGCGCAATTAATAATGAGAACGCGTTTGCAAGTCCGCAAAGTCAAGAGGGCGGCAAGCACGGTGATATAGGTGGCGCGGACGAATTAATACGGGGAACACAATTTTTCTCGTTTCTCGCCGGGGGTTTTTTTGTGTGTGTGTGTGTCTATATATATATATATTTTTTTTTTCACCGACTACCTTCCATCTCCATCCGTACACTAATTGCCCCCTCGTTTTCTCGCGCCGCTTATTGCTCTCGCTCCAACTCACTTTAGGGTGGCGCCAGAACTCCGCTACCACTACACACGTTGCCGTGTGCCAACTCAATCGTTTTTTTTTCTTCTTATTTTTTGTCTTCCCTTCCGACGGAACTCCAATGGCCTCACGGAACAACGAGTTTTCCGGAATTTTTTCTTCGCAATGTTTCCACCCGTAAGGGCAAAATGCATACACCGTGTGATAATCGCCGAGGGTCGGATAGATGACGTGAGCGGAACTCGAAAAGTTGTCACGCGAAAACTTTGTACGATTGGCAACTTGTGAGACACAAAATTCGTTCAGGTAAGACACAATGTGTGAGACACAAACATACGTATATTCATATAATATACGTATATTAATATACGTATGTTTGTGTCTCACACATTGTGTCTTATCTGAACGAATTTTTAGAAATCGTGTATACGTATAATTTTGAAACGTCAAAAGAATTGCTGAGTTTTAATTCCGACCGTACACAATCATTCAGGTTGATAAGACTGATGCTCGCCGTTGGTAAAAATTGCAACTCGACGATTTCCTGCCCGGTTCGATCCATCAGGTCACAAAGGATCAGAATCAGAACAGTAGCTATACTGTTACTATAGACTTTGACCGATCGGGCTAGTTCATGCAACTCGGGGAAGAGTTTTCGGGCGGAAGGTGTGAACTTAGAAAAAATCTGATTGATCATCTCAAAAGTACCCACGAAGCACCTTCTTTCTATAAAAGAAATATGTTGCAAACAATAATATTTATCAACAATAATCTGCTAACTCGACGCCATGCTTGCAGCCGGATTTTCAAAATGCTCTTCCGCTTAAATTTGAAAAGCACGTCAATTACAAACCGAGTACGCCTCGCACTTGCACTCGCGAGGCACTTCAGCCAACGGATAATAATCGCCTGCCAAGAAATCGGTGACAGGAAGTTTAATTCCATATTTCATACACTCGCACACGTATATCACATCGTCTCGGGTGTAGAAAAAACAAAAATGCGGTCGGCAAAAATGTCTCACAAAGAAAAATGAAAGGTAAACCTCGTTATATTTCATTTTTGAAATAGAAAGCCGAGGGAGTGCACGCGGTTACGGCGCACTTCCGTTTGCTCATTGGGTCGACCGTCGTCGTCAGGTTGGCGGGATGGTATTTCACCCGCACGTACACCCGTCACGTATAAACTTCCGGATCGAGAAGGGACGGGAATGAAGGAGCGAAGACAAGAAGAAAAAGTGTACATGTGGTATATCCCACACAGGTACACTCGCACGAGACGCTATCTCCGGCATAAGGACGTAAGGGAGGCGCCAGGGTTCCGCATCAAGCGGAAATACCATTAAACGCATTACATTCCTAAACGAGAATTCTCGAAAGCGACTCGCGAGCTCATCCGCGACGATTTCGAGCATCGTCATTTGAATCCAGCACGTTAGTCGCAAGAATCCATCTAGTTTCTCATGAATCCGAATCCGCGTCAGGGTCAACTCGCATGACCGAGAAATCGAATGGATTTGCCGGAAGTTCGTTCAATTGCAGGCAAAACCGTTGTCGACTGTTTATATAGTGTGATTCTAATCAGCACGCTGTGTTGAGAGTTCAAGTGTCAGAGATACTCGAAATTGGGTGGTTAAGGCCCATCCGTGTTGAGGTAGTATCCTCGTTCAAAGAATTACCGTTTAGATTTTCATAAAACTTGAATTGAAATATATTTAGTTCAATTTTTATGACTTTTTAGAACGCGAGAAAATTCCGATACTTTTATTTTCACACGTTTAACATGAAGTCTTATGGAAAATCACACGTTAGGTCCTTTTAATTTCATATAATACAAAAAGTACCGCTCAAATTTTAATATAAAATGATAGAATGTGAGTTCAATATTCAGAGAACATTTTAGGCACTTGAAAGTATAGATTCAGAGAGCATGATGATAATGATAAGCAAATAAACATCGGAAAAATACTGTTTATACCAGCAGTTGTTCGTGATTCAGGAGACATGGCAACGTTGCGAGAAAGGTCAGACTCCGTGCGCTATTTGAAATGTAGCTTTCGATATGTTTTGACAGTGACATTTGTCAAGCAATATGTCGAAGCGCGTTGATTGAAATGTTTTCTCTCTTTATACTCGATATCATAACACGCGACGTTGACACATCCAAGTACTACGTAGGACGATCACGACATGGTATATTTTTGACTATTGCAGTATCGAAAATACTGCCTTAATAGAGACTGAGAAGATTCAATATTGATGCGAGCTGTGGCGGTCATGACTTGAAACTGACGTGAGTTAAAATTACGTTCATTGAGACTGACGCGAATTGAAATTGAGTCAATTGAGACTGACGAGAATCAAAATTACGTCAGTTGACACTAACGCGAATTGAAATTGAATCAGTTGAGACTAACGCGAATTGAAATTACGTCAGTTGAGACTGACTCGAGTCGAAATTACATAATTTAAGAGTGACCTAAGTTAAAATTACTCGAGTAGAGATTATTTGGAATTGAAATTAAGTCATTTGAGACTGACGCGAATAGAAATTACGTCAGTTGAGACTGACCTAAGTTAAAATTACGCGAGTACACCCTCTTTTGACTTGAGACTATCTTTAGTTGAGACTGACCAGAGTTAAAATTACGTAAGTTGTGCCTACCATGAGTGCATACGGCCGCGAATTGACTTTCTTCATGTCGTTTCAGCAATAAAAATCCACCGTAACAATCAAACCAATTCAATGACACTTGTTCCGATCGTTTTCATCAAAAGAGAACAAAATTGCTCTTCCACGAGATAAAATGATGGATAGCCAAACGAAAATAATAAAATACGAAGCTCGTGTCGTCGCGATATCGCACGATTTTTCGGATTAAACGTATTTCCGGTCAGCTGCAATTGCCCGCAATCACGCCGGTGTGCAACAGTCGACAATGCAAACGCTTGATACCGCAACTTTTGCATTCGAAAAGGCAGCGAAGTTAAGCGGATTAGCGTCTGGAAAAAAATGCCGTCGCCAGCAGCACCAGCGGCAAAGCTATGGCAATAGTTGGAACCGTGTACAATCCAATGGGGCTGTGCGTGGAAAAGAGGGACGAGGAGGAGAGGTAGGTGGGAAAACGAAGAGTGGTTGAGCCACGGCGAACACCGCGCGGCCAGTTCCGACCGTTACGCTCCGGCATTCGAATCGAATAATCTATAATCCGATATCGGCAGAATTTCTCTTCGGTTTTCGAAAGCGCCTCTCGAATAAGTAGGCGGACGCGCAATGGTCGAGGGGGTCTCGTCCGGTCTGGCGAGCCAATAGCGTTACACGCTTATTATAGACCCGCATGCGCGAACGTATATTCACGCATATAAGCACCCATTTCCAATAATCATTCGCCATTTCGTTGCCTGTGCCAAAGATGAATAGAAAAAAAAAATTTTTTTAATCCGGAAGCCATTATCACATGTCGATCGATGGTCGAACGACACAATTAATCATTCGAATGGCGAATAGCTGGCTTGGATTGAAAAAAAAAAATAATATTCTCTGCAATTTGACTAACGGAAGCAGTTTCAAAAAGTATTTTCTCTCCATAGAGGCTAGAGGCATTTGCATAATAATTTGCATGCAACGGAAAATGTTATTGGACCGACCGCGAACCGGATAACAGAATGTGAATGATGGAAAATATTCGAGAATTTTTTTTTTTTTTCAATAAGGTAAGAGGTAAGGTTGGAATACGAATGTTATTTTTTCCCTTTCGAGCAGCGAGAAGCAATCGGCGATTGGATGCGGATCAGTGTGAGAGAATTGAAGATCTCGGTGAAATCGGTGAAGAGATTCACCGAGCGGAAAACTCAAGTGGACACGGCTGTAATAACAGTGGTGGGTTTTATGCACAGCGGATCGAAAGGATCGTCGAAAAAAATCCCGCGGCAAGTATCAAAAACTTCGGATCAGCCGGTTCGGGGCTTATACAAATCCCACGGATGTTCGAAACGATTCTGTATGACTGACAGCTACACCAGCAAGTAGACTTTGCGGTTTTAGTCTGCGATATAAATTATCGTTGATCGAATCGAACTTTGTAATCAAAAAATTCAGTGACCAGCCGCTCGATTCAGTTGCTGGATATCTCGTTATTCTCGAAGGTTGCGGTTTACATTTTTCTCGGACGTCGGATCGCAATAACAGCGCGACGACAGAGCCACGAACGTATAACGGAATGCGCGAAAAAAGTTAAAAAAAAACAAATGGAAAAGATGTAAATAAAAGTGCGATGCTGCGGAACTGATAGTCGGTGCGATGACATTCGTTCTTGGTAATACGAGACCACGTACCAGAAGCCTCACTCACTTATACACTTTTCAAGTGCGCTATAGAGTGGACACGTTCCGGCCGATGACCATTGTGGTTGAGCTCGAGAACTCGAGCATGGAAAACGCGGGAAGTCGGCCCTTCTTCGGTTTTCCTAGTACCAGTTACCGCAAGATATTCTTGCTTTGAAAAAATTCGAGATTATGTGTTTATTGATATGATTTGTCGATAAACCCACGAGACCACGGAATATGTTGGTATATTTAATATTTTTCTGGATTTCTTGGCGAAAATAATTTATAGACAAATTATTTTTAATTGCTTCAATAATAATAGTTAAGTACGTCTGAATATCATGTAACGCAAGAATTTTCACCGATTTCCGCGGCGCGCATCAGGGTCAAAGTATCTTGCAGCCGTAGAATCGTGCTAGGTCAGCTTGATCGGACGATTAAAGGTTAAAATTTTGAAAAATCAGCCCCACCCCAAAAATCGTCTGACCGGGCTCCTCTTTCTCTAGAATTCTGCTTAGACGGCCACGGAAATCGGATTTATTTTCTGATTTTTTTTCGATGGAAAAATAAAAAAAAGAAGAAAGAGATTGATACCTATACAAATTCTTTAAATGTACATATAAAACATCGGATAAAATCCGATTTGCGCGGCCGTCGGCTATTTTCAAGTATCTCGCTTCCGTAGAATCGTGTCGAAAGATGAGCGCTGATTTTTGAAAGTGTCAACCAAGAAAACTTTATGAATCCGGCGCCATCCTTAAAAATGATCCGATTGTACTCACCTATCAGCGCAATTCTGCGGATGCAAGATACTTTGACTCATATGCGCGCCGCGAAAATCTGCGAAAATTTTTGTCTGGCCGATCACTCTAATACACACACACACACACACACACGTAAATACGAAATTTATAGTTAATAGAACAAAAATAAAATGTCCTCGAGACCGTCAATTTCTGCTCTACACAAGTTTCCGACGGATTCCGCCACGAGTGAAATTTCGTAAAAAAAAATATTCTACCTCTAAACCAATCCGACAAAATCTCCGAATAAAACGTTATTCGATCACGATCGATCGATTCCCCACGAGCGGCATTTCAATCGCGATCAAGACGAAAGAATAAAATCTCTTATAGAATACAATCTCGACGTACAATCGGTTAACTGAAATATAATTGAAATTAATAACTTGGAAGCGAATATTAATCTCAACGTTAACGTCCAGCAAGTGGTCCATTAATAATGAACTCGCATTGATCGATGCGGTGGAAAACCGCCATGACTCACGATGGACGCAACCTACGTGCCACTATCGTACTCCGGTAAGGCATAGATCTCATTGCCGGGTTGAGAGTCCCTGTTCGAGGCATTGCGAGAGCCATGCGTGCGTGACAGACTCCGAATCGTGGATATCACGTTCACGAGCAAACCGAGATCGTACATTCTCCGCTACGCTACGTCGATTACGTGCACTCTGGAAGCACTTACGTGGCGCTTATATCTACGCGCGTCGGCTCGCGGGCTGATGGTTGAAGACGACGAGTTCGCAACGAAAAAACGAAAAATAAAACATAACACAATAAGCGATGACAACTATACGTGCCCGAAGCGCAAAAAAAGAAAATGGTAACAATAATAAAAATGGTTCGATATTAATTACCGATTTTTTCATCCGGGAACCAACTACTCCGATACGTCAATGGCGTCACAATAAAACAGGACGGTCGATTGAAAAAAAAAAATTAGCCTTTGCTTCTCAAACGACAAAGATTTCCCAAATATTGTTTTTGGCGCTTCGCGATTGCTCCAGTGATCGTCGAACGCGAGATAAATCGGATCAGCAGTCGCGGGGATTGATGAGGAAGACCTTCGAAGCGCGTGAGAAGTCTCGAGTAACAACTGGCCCGAGAATGGTAATGACAGGAAGAAAACAAAATAACCGAATGAAAAAAAATGAGCTCAACGGTGTCACCGAGGTTTGAAATAATGGCGATGTCTAGCTGCCAAGCGGTTAAAAAGTTTGGCACCTTTTTACCGGCGATTGTTGCCATGCGGCGGAGGGAGCAAAAGCACCCGAACCGGCTCTCTCAGCATGCCGTGGTTGCCGATGGTCGGGCTGTTGAAGAGGCTTTTTCCCACAGTCGTCGAGATAAGGATTGTTCGCCCGCTGTTGGCGTGGGAGTGGGCGTGGGGTGAGAAAACGGCCAGTGCTCCGAACCCTCCGCCACCCTAACATGCGACAACAGTAGCACTAGCAGCAGCGGCATAACGACGACGTCGACGTTGTGGAAGTGTGGAACAGATGCCGATAAGAGCAGTCGTAAGGGTGCGTTCACAGTGAGTGAGAATACCCGGGCAACCCTTCTCGACACAAACCTTTCTTCAGCCCCCGAATCTCGTTCGCTGGTTTCCATCATCGCATGGAAATTACGCCGTGATGAGAACACGCGGAACACAACGTTGTAACCAGCACCACCCGCATTCGCTTTCATTCGCCATATAGCCCGGTGTTTCTTGATGGCGTTGTTAATAAACGACATTTTACTCCTTCCGAATGCGAGATTGCGGAAGCTTCAACCGGGTTCTGGGATACGAGCGAAGGTTGGAGGGACGGGAGTCGGCTTTCACGACGATGGTGCACCACAGGCGTACCCAAGTGTAAAAATGAAATGGTCTATATATTAACTATATATGGAATTAAGCATTAATCGTTTCTATTATGTCCAATCGAAATAAATCACTCAAAAATTGATATAATAATTCCAAAATAATAATAATATATTCTTTAATATAATATAATGACATATTCAAAAATTATGTATAGTCTATATATAACCTATAAATGGAATTGGGAGCATATCGACCATTTATAGTTTATATTTACTTTAGTTTGTTTACATGTACGATTCAAACGAAAAAATCCAAAAATGAATTTAATAATTCCAAAAATAATAACGATATATAATTCTGTTTAATATAATATAATAATATATCAAAAATTATATATAATCTGTATATAACCTATATATGCAATTGGGGATTTATCAACTTTATATAGTTTGTATATAGTCTATATATGCCGAATTCAATATATAGTTAATATAAACGATATATAATTTTTTCACTCAGTTACATATATTCAGTGAGATGTAATGAATACGCGCGTGGCAACGACGACGACGGTTGCGGGGATATGGCAAACTTTCCGGCCAGGTTTATGAATTTCTCTCTGCTCGTAGTTCCCGTGGACGAAAAAATACGTTTTCTCCGGGTGCACTGCGTCATTGAAAAATGCCATGAAATTGGATCTAGGTCTTGTAAAAAAGCTGCATTACAGATTGTTGTTACCGACCGCGGTATTCGCCGTGTAGCCTAAAAGACAATTTAATCGCGAGACCGATTATCAGATTGCTTCAGAATAATTATCGGAACCTGCGGACAGTGACAATACGAAGTACAGGCATATGAAATGGCGGTCACCTTAAATTGTGAAAAAAACAAAATTCCACTACGATATATTTTAGAAGAGATTCTTTAAAAACCTCCGAACAAGCGCACAAAACTCTACCATCGATAAAATAAAAAAAGAAGAAATAAAACAGCGTTACAGACCGTCGATCAAAACAATGGCCACAGCCATATAAGATCGAGGCGACGTCGAAACCGAATAGAAGCACGTGCACTTCAGAATCAACTCTAAAAGACAACATTTACAGTCAACGCATGGTTCGACAAAACCCTGTACGTCGATGTGGCAGCTATACGCACACCCAAAGCGTTATACATTCCAGAATTGAAGTTCCAAATTGCGAGAGAAGCTTCCGTTTTTCGACAAACACACGTAAACGACATATGCGTATTGCTCACAGCGAGTTCACGTGAGGGCGGATTTTCCGTCGTCTATGATAGTCCACGCTCGAAGGGTTGCTCATCGTTTATTTGATCGGGATGGAAGGGGAAGGGGCAAGCGGTAGACATAAAGGAAAACGCGTGTAGGTATACGGAACGTCGCAACGAGCTCCGACGGGGAAAATATCTTTGCCCGAGTTCTCCCGTGGATGCGGGGAGTCGCCGGGCAAAAGGGTTGTCGAGCAACAGAAATACAAACTCGATGCGGCAAACAAGCAAACCCAACGCGGGGCAACGAGGTAGCATTGTTGCGCGTAGAGCTCGGTGCTATTGTCCACGAACGTGACAACGCAACGCTCTTAAAACAAAGCGACTCGCAGCGCCGTAACGCTCGTATCGGTCCGCGCGCGTTTCTGGCGCGGTGGTAGTCCAACCGGGGAATGCGCAATTACGCGTACGCAGACAAGTCCGTATAACGAATAATACCGAGACGCATACTCTCTCGTTCGGGTTTTCCGTGATAGCCGAGAGAGAGAGAGAGAGAGAGAGAGAGAGAGAGAGAGAGAGAGAGAGAGAGAGAGAGAGAGAGAGAGAGAGAGAGAGAGAGAGAGAGGGAGAGAGAGAGAGAGAGAGAGAGAGAGAGAGAGAGAGAGAGAGAGAGAGAGAGAGAGAGAGAGAGAGAGAGAGAGAGAGAGAGAGAGAGAGAGAGAGAGAGAGAGAGAGAGAGAGAGAGAGAGGGAGAGAGA
>OZ020179.1:0-34690 GCA_963971145.1 Sussaba pulchella
ATTTAAATAGCTTAATTAAAGTTTAATATTGAAGATATTAAGATGATTTTTTTTTTATAAATCTTTAAATAAAATAAATTAATTTATAAATAATAAATTATTAATTTTATAATGAAAATATAATGTTTTATTTAAACTATATAAATAAAAATAAAAAAGGATTTAAACCGTAAAATAAAGAAGTTAGAAATTTCTTATTGTTCATACTTATTTTATTTAATTGGAATTTAATTCAATTTAATTATTAACAATAATTTACCTCAATTTTGGTTTCAATTAATTAAGGATTAATTAAAATCTTAATTCAAGCCGAAATTGAATACATAAAATGATTCTTAAAATTAAGATATATTGTTTATTTAACAATTTAAATTAATTGCAAATTAATTAGAAATATCCTATTTTAATCATTTTAAAGCCCCTTCTTTTCATTCAATGTATAACCCTCATAATAAAATTGAAATAAATAAAGATCTTAATATTAATCAATTAAAAAAGTTAATATTAAAATAAGAAGATATTATAGGGAGTAAAATAATAATTTCAACATCAAAAATTAAAAAAATAATTCCAATTATATAGAATTGGATAGAAAAGGGTAATCGAGAGGAATTAAATGGGTCAAATCCACATTCAAATGGGGTTAATTTTTCTCGATCATTAAATTTTTTTTTTGATAGAAAAAAATTTATAATTATTAAAATTAATCCAATAAAAAAAAAAATAATAATTATTAACGATAATATAATTATTTATACTATTTGAGATAGATTTATTAATTAAAAATTAATTTTAATTATATTATATAAATATAGTAATAAACTTTTTATATAATATAATTTTATAAATTTTGGTGGTTATTCATTCAAAATATATTAATAAAATATTAAGTATAAGAATTATTAATAAGATTATTTATACTATTAGGAATGGACTTATTAATTGGAAATTAATTATACTTAGTTATATTATATAAATATAATAAATTTTAATAATTATTTAAAAATTAATAAGATCATCAATAAATTGAAATATAAACAAATAATCAAATTACATCAACAAAGTGTCAATATCATGATCTAGCTTCAAATCCAAAATGATGATAATTAGAAAATTGATATAGGTTTAAACGGTAGAACCTGATTATAATAAAAATTGTTCCAATAATTACATGAATTCCATGGAATCCTGTAATTATAAAAAAAGTTGTTCCAAATACAGAGTCAGCAATTGAGAATGGTGCTTCATTATATTCTATATACTGAAGAATTGAAAAATAGATTCCCAATAAAATTGTGATTATAAATGATATTTTTCTTTCTTTAAAGTTGTTATTTAAAATTCTATAATGGCATCATGTAATTGAAATCCCTGAGGAAAGAAGAATAATTGTGTTTAATAATGGAATATTGAAAGGATTAAATATTAAAATTGATTTAGGTGGTCAAATTCTACCAATTTCAATATTTGGGGATAAAGATATATGGAAAAATCTTCAAAAAAAAGAGAAAAAAAAAAAAATTTCAGAAATAATAAAAAGAATTATTCCTATTCGTATTATTTTTGATACTATTATAGTGTGACACCCTTGAAATGTTCTTTCTCGGACAATATCACGTCATCATTGATAAATATTAATAATTAAAGAAATTAAACCTAATAATAATAAGTTATAATAAAATTCGTGTATTCATTTAATTGCCCCAATTAGTATAAATATTAGTCTTAAAGAAGTATATAAAGGTCAGGGGCTTAAAGTAACTATGTGAAAGGGATGATTATGTTTAATTAATTTATTCATTTAATTAGTTTCCTTAGTATAAAGTGTACTTAAAATTGTAAAGACATATGATTGAATAATTGATACTCTAAATTCTAAAGTTAATAAAATAGTTTGAAGTAAAATAATAATTAGGCATAATAATGTATTATTATTATAAGCTCTTTGACTTAATAAAGTTACTAATAGGTGACCTGCAATTATATTAGCAGTTAATCGAATAGTTAAAGTTCCTGGTCGAATAATATTTCTAATAGTTTCAATTATTACTATAAAAGGTATTAAAATTTTAGGGGTACCTTGGGGGATTATATGTGAAAATATATAATTATAATTATTTTTTCACCCTCAAAGTATTAGACTAATTCATAATGGTAAAGAAAATGATAAAGCAAAAATTAAATGACTTGTACATGTAAAAATATATGGGAATAAACCCCAAAAGTTATTAATGAAAATCATTATTATCAGACTAATGTAAAAAATGATATTTATATAATTAAATTTATTAAATAGAATAATTTTTAATTCTAAATATAATTTTATAAAAATAAATTTTATTAAAAAATTAATTCGGGAATAGAATAATCAATATATGAAAGGTAAAATTAAGGTATTAATTCAAGAGGATATTCAATTTATTTCAAGGATTGAATTTGTAGTTGAGTCAAAAATTGAGAATAAATTTGTTATCATCTTCATTTATATTTATATCAAAATATTAATTTATTTTTTTTATGTAAGAAATTATTATTTAAGTAATAAATTATTGTAATCATATAAATTATAATAAAAGTAAATATTATTAATAAAATGAATCAGTTATAAGGGGCTATTTGGGGTATTAAAAAATATTATTTATTTAATAATTTTAAAATGACATTTTAATGTTATGGTTTAACTAATTTTTTTTCATTAGAAGTATTTATTAATATACTATTAAATGGTTTAAGAGACCAATACTTAAATTTCAGTCATCTAATGAATATTTATAATAAATTTTTAATTCAATTAATAAATTTAATTTTTGATGTTCTTTCAATAACAATGGGTATAAATCTATGATTTAAACCACAAATTTCTGAACATTGTCCAAAATAAATACCTGGTCGGTTAATATTAATTAAAGTTTGATTAATACGTCCTGGGATAGAATCAACTTTAATTCCTAAAGAAGGGATAGTTCATGAGTGAATAACATCAGTGGATCTAATTAATAAGCGAATATTATTATTAAATGGTATAATTAATCGGTTGTCTACATCTAATAAACGAAAAATAGAATTTTTATTATTTAAAGATAAATTTAATATAAATGAATCAAAATCAATATTATTGAAATCTGAATATTCATAACTTCAATATCATTGATGTCCAATTGTTTTAATAGTTATTAAAGGTGAATTAATTTCATCATTTAAATATAATAATTTTAATGAGGGGATTGCTATAAATATTAATATAAATATTGGTAAAATAGTTCAAATAATTTCAATATTTTGATTTTGTAAAATAAATTTATTAGATAATTTATTGTTTATTAGTGAAATAATATTAATAAGAATTATTAATGTAATTAAAAAAATAATTATTAATGAGTAATCATTAAAAAAAATAATTTGTTCTATAGAAGTAGATCTAGCATCTTGTAAATTTATTATTGATCATGAACACATTTTCTAAAAAAAGATATAATCTTTATTTATGAAATTTAAATTCATTACACTTATCTGTCATATTAGAATTTTAAAATTTTAGGGGTTTCCTTAAATCTATGATTAAGAGGGGGGCATATTTGATTTCATTCTAAGGATGAATTTATAAAAAAGTTAAATAGACTTATTCGTTGTGAGGAAAATCTTTCCCATAGAATAAAAATGAAATAAATAATTCTTAATAATGAAATAATTGAACCAATAGATGATAAAATATTTCATGTTAAAAAAGCATCAGGATAGTCTGAGTAACGGCGTGGTATTCCTCTTAAGCCTAAGAAATGTTGGGGAAAAAATGTTAAATTAACTCCTAAGAATATAGAAAAAAATTGAATTTTTAGTCATTTTTTATTAAGTGAAATACCTGTAATTAATGAGAATCAATAAATAAATCCTCCAATAATTGTAAATACAGCTCCTATTGATAATACATAATGAAAATGGGCAATTACATAATATGTATCATGTAAAATAATATCAATTGATGAATTAGCTAAAATTACTCCTGTTACTCCCCCTACTGTGAATAAAAAAATAAATCCTATAGATCAAAGATTATTAGGGTTAAAATTTATTTTTGTTCCATGTATAGTGGCTAGTCAACTAAAAACTTTAATTCCTGTTGGGATAGCAATAATTATAGTAGCTGAGGTAAAATATGCTCGTGTATCAACATCTATGCCAATAGTAAATATATGATGAGCTCAAACAATAAATCCTAAAAATCCAATAGTTGACATAGCATAAATTATACCTAATCTTCCAAAAGTTTCTTTTTTACCTCTTTCATTAAAAATTATATGAGAAATTATACCAAACCCCGGTAAAATTAAAATATATACTTCAGGGTGACCAAAAAATCAGAAAAGATGTTGATATAAGACAGGGTCACCCCCTCCTGATGGGTCAAAGAATGATGTGTTAAGGTTTCGATCGGTTAATAATATTGTAATGGCTCCCGCCAATACTGGGACTGCAAGTAATAATAAAATAGCAGTAATTTTAATAGATCAAGAAAATAAAGATATTTTATCTAAGGAAATTATTTTAGGTCGTATATTAATAATAGTGGTAATAAAATTAATTGCTCCTATAATTGAAGATATACCTGCTAAATGTAAAGAAAAAATAGTTAGGTCAACTGATATACCTTCATGCCTTGAATTTAATGAGAGGGGGGGGTAGGCCGTTCAACCTGTTCCAGCTCCTTGATTTGTAATTCTTCTAAAAATTAATAATATAATAGAGGGGGGTAAAAGTCAAAATCTTATATTATTTATTCGTGGGAATGCTATATCAGGAGCCCCCAATATTAGTGGAATTAATCAATTACCAAATCCCCCAATTATAATTGGTATAACTATAAAGAAAATTATAATAAAAGCATGAGCTGTTACAATTGAGTTATAGATTTGGTCATTTTTAATTAAAAATCCTGGGTTACCTAATTCTAAACGAATAATAATTCTTATTGCTGATCCAATTATACCTGCTCATATACCAAAAATAAAATATAAAATTCCAATATCTTTATGGTTTGTAGAGTAAAATCATTTTATCATTTAAATTTTTAGTTTAAAAAAAATATTAAATTGCAAATTTAAAGAAATATTATATATATAAAATTTTAGTAATGAGTCTGATTTAAGTAATAAATTGTAAATTTATTTATAAGATAAAATATCTTCTTTACTATTAAGATTTAATTATAATATTTTTAACTTTGAAGGTTAATAGTTTTTAAGTTTAACTTAAAATCTTAAAAAAATCATAATCTTATTATTCAAATATAAAAGTAAGAATTATAAATGATTAATTCATTAAATTTTAATTTAACATTTTTAAATTTAAAAATTAAGGATAATTTAAAATTTATTTTAAATTGAGTTATGATAGAAAAACAAATTCGGATATAAAATGTAAATGTAATAATTGATAATATAATTAATAATATTATGATAATTATATTATTATTTCAATTTATATAATAGATTGATAATCATTTTATTAAAAATCCTAATATTGGGGGTAACCTTCTAATTGATAAAAAATTTATTAATAAAATAATTTTATTAATTTTCTTATCAATAAATAAGATTTGATTTAAAAAGAAAATTTTAAATTTATTAAGTATTATTATAATAGAAATATTAATTAAAGAGTAGCATAAAAAATATAATATTCATAATTTTTTTCTAATTAACAAATTAATTAATATTCATCCAATATGATTTAATGATGAATACCTTATAATTAATCGAATAGATTGGTGATTTAAACCTGATATTGCTCTTAATATACATGATATAATAGAAAAAATTAAAATAATTTTATAATTAATTATATAAATTAATATAATTATAGGGATAATTTTTTGTAAAGTGGATAAAATTAAACAATTAATTCATTGTATATTATTTATTAAATTAATAAATCAGGAATGTAAAGGTGCTGCCCCAATTTTTATTAATAATGATATATTTATTATTATATTAATTAAGTTATTTTCATAAAAATTAATTATTTGAATATTAGCACAGAAAATAAAAATAGAGGATGAGAATGCTTGAATAATAAAATATTTTATTGAAATATTTTTATATTTATTATTAAAAAAAATAATAAAAGGAATAAATGTTATTAAATTAAATTCTAAGGTTATTCAAATTATAAATCATGAATTTATTGATAGAGAAATTAAAGGGGAAATAAATAGTGAGGGAATAATATAAATTATAATAAATATTGGTTGAGTTATATTTATATATTAATGTATGATGCATATTAATTTTTGATATTAAAAGAAATAGTTTAATTCTATTAAATATAATAATAAAGGTATATTTTACATAATTTATTCTATCAAAATAATCCTTTTATCAGGCACTTTATTTATAAAGAAGAATTATTCTATATTTAGGGCATGAGCCTAAAAGCTTAATTTATTTAGCTTATCTTTATATTTAATTATTGGCTCCTTCCCCTAAAGGATTTTAAAATTAATAAATTCAAATAATGTATATAATATCTTTGCTGATGAAACCTTGTTTATTTATTAAATATTGTATAAATAAATTATGAATAATTTAATGCCATATGAAATAATAATATAATTAATTTATAATTAAATTGATTAGAATAAAGTTTGTAATTAATAAATTACTTATTAAAAAAAAAATTCATGATTTAATTGTTGAGGGGTAAGTTTTTAAATAAACTTATAAATAAAAAAAGGTTATAATACTTTAAGGGGAGTATTTAAATAAATTATGATTTAATATCAAATTGCAATAATAAAATTAAATTAAGGACTGTTTTCTAAAATTTTTGTAATAAAAATATTGTCCAATAAAAAAAATGAATGATGTAATCATTCTGGGGGAAGAGATCATACGTGGTTTGATAAATGAATAAAATCATTTTGATCCGCTAATGAAAGCAGATGAAAATTTTGAGTTATAAAGTCTAGGAATAGCATTTTAATAAATAATAATGTTTTTTATTAGTTTTGTAAAAAATATATTGTCTAATAAAAAGAATGCGTGATATAATCAGTGATAAGAATATAGATTTTAAGTATTTTAATAAATAAATAAAAGTATTTGTACTTTCTGGTGAAAGTAGATGGAGGTTTTCAGTTATTAGGGTTAGTAGTAACATTAATAAATAATAATATTTTATATTATTTTAATATATTAGAAATATATTTAATTAATTTTTTTTTTATATTTATTTGTATATTTAATTATATATTTATTTAAATATTTATTTAAATATTTTTTTATAAACAAAATAAATTTATAAAGTTAATTATTATTAAATAATTAATTTAAGTAATAATTTATAAAATAGTATGAAATTAATTAAATAAATAAATTATGATTTAATATCATATTGGAATAATAAAATTAAATTAAGGATTGTGTTTTTATTAGTTTTATAACTAATAAATTATCTAATAAAAAAAGTGTGTGATTTATAAACAAAATAAATTTATAAAGTTAATTACTAGTAAATAATTAATTTTAGTAATAACTTATTAAATAGTATGAAATTAAATAAATAAATTATGATTTAATATCATATTGGGGTAATAATATTAAATTAAGGATTATTTTCTAGAAGTTTTGTAATTAATAAATTATCTAATCAAAAAAGTTCATGATTTAATTGTTGAGGGGGTAGAGCCCTTAAGTATCTTGACAATTGAATAAAATTATTTGCACTTTCCGGTGAAAGAAAGTGAAAATTTTCAGTTACAAAAATTATGAATAGCATTTCAATAAATAATAATATTTTTTATTAGTTTTATAAAAAATATATTGTCTAATAAAAAGAATGTGTGATATAATCAGTGAGAAGAGTATAGATTTTAAGTATTTTAATAAATAAATAAAAGTATTTGTACTTTCTGGTGAAAGTAGATGGAGGTTTTTAGTTATGAAGGCTAGGAATAGCATTGAATAAATAATAATATTTTATATTATTTTAATATATTAAAAATATATTTAATGAATTTTTTTTTATATTTATTTGTATATTTAATTATATATTTATTTGAATATTTTTTTTTTATATAAACAAATAAATTTATAAATTTAATTATTAGTAAATAATTAATTAAAGTAATAATTTATTAAATATTATATAAATAAATAAAATTAAAATATAAATAAATTGTGATTTAATGTTATGTTAAATTGGAGAAGAATTTTTAAGACATTTATTAAATTAAACATAGAATTGGGTTAAAATAGTCTAATAAATTTTCATTAAAAGTTAGAGAAGAATTTTTAAGATATCCACTAAATTACTTTTATAATTAAATTGAAACAGGTTAATAAATTTCTATTAAAAATTAGTAAAGAAATTTTAAGGCATTTATTAAATTAAACATAGAATTGGGTTAAAATAGTTTAATAAATTTTCATTAAAAATTGGAGAAGAATTTTTAAGATATCCATTAAATTACTTTTATAATTAAATTGAAACAGGTTAATAAATTTTTATTAAAAATTAGTAAAGAAATTTTAAAGCATTTATTAAATTAAACATAGAATTGGGTTAAAATAGTCTAATAAATTTTCATTAAAAATTGGAGAAGAATTTTTAAGATATCCATTAAATTACTTTTATAATTAACTTGAAACAGGTTAATAAATTTCTATTAAAAATTAGTAAAGAAATTTTAAGGCATTTATTAAATTAAACATAGAATTGGGTTAAAATAGTTTAATAAATTTTCATTAAAAATTGGAGAAGAATTTTTAAGATATCCATTAAATTACTTTTATAATTAAATTGAAACAGGTTAATAAATTTCTATTAAAAATTAGTAAAGAAATTTTAAAGCATTTATTAAATTAAACATAGAATTGGGTTAAAATAGTCTAATAAATTTTCATTAAAAATTGGAGAAGAATTTTTAAGATATCCATTAAATTACTTTTATAATTAAATTGAAACAGGTTAATAAATTTTCATTAAAAATTAGAGAATAAATTTTAAGGCATTTATTAAATTAAACATAGAATTGGGTTAAAATAGTTTAATAAATTTTCATTAAAAATTGGAGAAGAATTTTTAAGATATCCATTGAATTACTTTTATAATTAAATTGAAATAGGTTAATTAATTCCCATTAAAAATTAGAGAAGAATTTTTAAGGCATTTATTAAATTAAACATAGAATTGGGTTAAAATAGTTTAATAAATTTTCATTAAAAATTGGAGAAGAATTTTTAAGATATCCATTGAATTACTTTTATAATTAAATTGAAATAGGTTAATTAATTCCCATTAAAAATTAGAGAAGAATTTTTAAGGCATTTATTAAATTAAACATAGAATTGGGTTAAAATAGTCTAATAAATTTTCATTAAAAATTGGAGAAGAATTTTTAAGATATCCATTAAATTACTTTTATAATTAAATTGAAACAGGTTAATAAATTTTCATTAAAAATTAGAGAATAAATTTTAAGGCATTTATTAAATTAAACATAGAATTGGGTTAAAATAATCTAATAAATTTTCATTAAAAATTGGAGAAGAATTTTTAAGATATCCATTAAATTATTTTTATAATTAAATTGAAATAGGTTAATTAATTCCCATTAAAAATTAGAGAAGAATTTTTAAGATATCCATTAAATTACTTTTACAATTAAATTGAAATAGGTTAATTAATTCCCATTAAAAATTAGAGAAGAATTTTTAAGGCATTTATTAAATTAAACATAGAATTGGGTTAAAATAGTTTAATAAATTTTCATTAAAAATTGGAGAAGAATTTTTAAGATATCCATTAAATTACTTTTATAATTAAATTGAAACAGGTTAATAAATTTCTATTAAAAATTAGTAAAGAAATTTTAAAGCATTTATTAAATTAAATATAGAATTGGGTTAAAATAGTCTAATAAATTTTCATTAAAAATTGGAGAAGAATTTTTAATATATCCATTAAATTACTTTTATAATTAAATTGAAACAGGTTAATAAATTTTTATTAAAAATTAGTAAAGAAATTTTAAAGCATTTATTAAATTAAATATAGAATTGGGTTAAAATAGTCTAATAAATTTTCATTAAAAATTGGAGAAGAATTTTTAAGATATCCATTAAATTACTTTTATAATTAAATTGAAACAGGTTAATAAATTTTCATTAAAAATTAGAGAATAAATTTTAAGGCATTTATTAAATTAAACATAGAATTGGGTTAAAATAATCTAATAAATTTTCATTAAAAATTGGAGAAAAATTTTTAAGATATTCATTAAATTATTTTTATAATTAAATTGAAATAGGTTAATTAATTCCCATTAAAAATTAGAGAAGAATTTTTAAGATATCCATTAAATTACTTTTACAATTAAATTGAAATAGGTTAATTAATTCCCATTAAAAATTAGAGAAGAATTTTTAAGGCATTTATTAAATTAAACATAGAATTGGGTTAAAATAGTTTAATAAATTTTCATTAAAAATTGGAGAAGAATTTTTAAGATATTCATTAAATTACTTTTATAATTAAATTAAAATAGGTTAATTAATTCCATTAAAAATTAGAGAAGAATTTTTAAGGCATTTATTAAATTAAATATAGAATTGGGTTAAAATAGTTTAATAAATTTTCATTAAAAATTGGAGAAGAATTTTTAAGATACCCATTAAATTACTTTTATAATTAAATTGAAATAGGTTAATTAATTCCCATTAAAAATTAGAGAAGAATTTTTAAGGCATTTATTAAATTAAATATAGAATTGGGTTAAAATAGTTTAATAAATTTTCCTTAAAAATTGGAGAAGAATTTTTAAGATATTTATTAAATTACTTTTATAATTAAATTGAAATAGATTAATTAATTCCCATTAAAAATTAGAGAAGAATTTTTAAGGCATTTATTAAATTAAATATAGAATTGGGTTAAAATAGTTTAATAAATTTTCATTAAAAATTGGAGAAGAATTTTTAAGATATCCATTAAATTATTTTTATAATTAAATTGAAACAGATTAATAAATTTCCATTAAAAATTAGAGAAGAAATTTTAAGGCATTTATTAAATTAAATATAGAATTGGGTTAAAATAGTTTAATAAATTTTCATTAAAAATTGGAGAAGAATTTTTAAGATATTTATTAAATTACTTTTATAATTAAATTGAAATAGGTTAATTAATTCCCACTAAAAATTAGAGAAGAATTTTTAAGGCATTTATTAAATTAAACATAGAATTGAGTTAAAATAATTTAATAAATTTTCATTAAAAATTGGAGAAGAATTTTTAAGATATCCATTAAATTACTTTTATAATTAAATTGAAACAGGTTAATAAATTTCCATTAAAAATTAGAGAAGAAATTTTAAGGTATTTATTAAATTAAACATAGAATTGGGCTAAATAGTTTAATAAATTTTCATTAAAAATTGGAGAAGAATTTTTAAGATACCTATTAAATTACTTTTATAATTAAATTGAAATAGGTTAATTAATTCTCATTAAAAATTAGAGAAGAATTTTTAAGATAACCATTAAATTACTTTTACAATTAAATTGAAATAGGTTAATTAATTCCCATTAAAAATTAGAGAAGAATTTTTAAGGCATTTATTAAATTAAACATAGAATTGGGTTAAAATAGTTTAATAAATTTTGATTAAAAATTGGAGAAGAATTTTTAAGATATCCATTAAATTACTTTTATAATTAAATTGAAATAGGTTAATTAATTCCCACTAAAAATTAGAGAAGAAATTTTAAGGTATTTATTAAATTAAACATAGAATTGGGCTAAATAGTTTAATAAATTTTCATTAAAAATTAGAGAAGAATTTTTAAGATAACCATTAAATTACTTTTACAATTAAATTGAAATAGGTTAATTAATTCCCACTAAAAATTAGAGAAGAAATTTTAAGGTATTTATTAAATTAAACATAGAATTGGGCTAAATAGTTTAATAAATTTTCATTAAAAATTAGAGAAGAATTTTTAAGATAACCATTAAATTACTTTTACAATTAAATTGAAATAGGTTAATTAATTCCCATTAAAAATTAGAGAAGAATTTTTAAGGCATTTATTAAATTAAACATAGAATTGGGTTAAAATAGTTTAATAAATTTTCATTAAAAATTGGAGAAGAATTTTTAAGATATCCATTAAATTACTTTTATAATTAAATTGAAATAGGTTAATTAATTCCCACTAAAAATTAGAGAAGAATTTTTAAGGCATTTATTAAATTAAACATAGAATTAGGTTAAAATAGTTTAATAAATTTTCATTAAAAATTGGAGAAGAATTTTTAAGATATCCATTAAATTACTTTTATAATTAAATTGAAACAGGTTAATAAATTTCCATTAAAAATTAGAGAAGAAATTTTAAGGTATTTATTAAATTAAACATAGAATTGGGCTAAATAGTTTAATAAATTTTCATTAAAAATTGGAGAAGAATTTTTAAGATATCCATTAAATTACTTTTATAATTAAATTGAAATAGGTTTATAAATTTTCATTAAAAATTAGAGAATAAATTTTAAGGCATTTATTAAATTAAGCATAGAATTGGATTAAAATAATTTAATAAATTTTCATTAAAAATTGGAGAAGAATTTTTAAGATATCCATTGAATTACTTTTATAATTAAATTGAAATAGGTTAATTAATTCCCATTAAAAATTAGAGAAGAATTTTTAAGGCATTTATTAAATTAAACATAGAATTGGGTTAAAATATTCTAATAAATTTTCATTAAAAATTGGAGAAGAATTTTTAAGATATCCATTAAATTACTTTTATAATTAAATTGAAATAGGTTTATAAATTTTCATTAAAAATTAGAGAAGAAATTTTAAGGCATTTATTAAATTAAACATAGAATTGGATTAAAATAATCTAATAAATTTTCATTAAAAATTGGAGAAGAATTTTTAAGATATCCATTGAATTACTTTTATAATTAAATTGAAATAGGTTAATTAATTTCCATTAAAAATTAGAGAAGAATTTTTAAGGCATTTATTAAATTAAATATAGAATTGGGTTAAAATAGTTTAATAAATTTTCATTAAAAATTGGAGAAGAATTTTTAAGATATCCATTAAATTACTTTTATAATTAAATTGAAATAGGTTAATTAATTCTCATTAAAAATTAGATAAGAATTTTTAAGGCATTAATTAAATTAAATATAGAATTGGGTTAAAATAGTTTAATAAATTTTCATTAAAAATTGGAGAAGAATTTTTAAGATATTTATTAAATTACTTTTATAATTAAATTGAAATAGGTTAATTAATTCCCATTAAAAATTAGAGAAGAATTTTTAAGGCATTTATTAAATTAAACATAGAATTGGGTTAAAATAGTCTAATAAATTTTCATTAAAAATTGGAGAAGAATTTTTAAGATATCCATTAAATTATTTTTATAATTAAATTGAAACAGGTTAATAAATTTCCATTAAAAATTAGAGAAGAAATTTTAAGGCATTTATTAAATTAAATATAGAATTGGGTTAAAATAGTTTAATAAATTTTCATTAAAAATTGGAGAAGAATTTTTAAGATATTTATTAAATTACTTTTATAATTAAATTGAAATAGGTTAATTAATTCCCACTAAAAATTAGAGAAGAATTTTTAAGGCATTTATTAAATTAAACATAGAATTGGGTTAAAATAATTTAATAAATTTTCATTAAAAATTGGAGAAGAATTTTTAAGATATCCATTAAATTACTTTTATAATTAAATTGAAACAGGTTAATAAATTTCCATTAAAAATTAGAGAAGAAATTTTAAGGTATTTATTAAATTAAACATAGAATTGGGCTAAATAGTTTAATAAATTTTCATTAAAAATTGGAGAAGAATTTTTAAGATACCCATTAAATTACTTTTATAATTAAATTGAAATAGATTAATTAATTCTCATTAAAAATTAGAGAAGAATTTTTAAGATATCCATTAAATTACTTTTACAATTAAATTGAAATAGGTTAATTAATTCCCATTAAAAATTAGAGAAGAATTTTTAAGGCATTTATTAAATTAAACATAGAATTGGGTTAAAATAGTTTAATAAATTTTCATTAAAAATTGGAGAAGAATTTTTAAGATATCCATTAAATTACTTTTATAATTAAATTGAAATAGGTTAATTAATTCCCACTAAAAATTAGAGAAGAATTTTTAAGGCATTTATTAAATTAAACATAGAATTGGGTTAAAATAGTTTAATAAATTTTCATTAAAAATTGGAGAAGAATTTTTAAGATATCCATTAAATTACTTTTATAATTAAATTGAAACAGGTTAATAAATTTCCATTAAAAATTAGAGAAGAAATTTTAAGGTATTTATTAAATTAAACATAGAATTGGGCTAAATAGTTTAATAAATTTTCATTAAAAATTGGAGAAGAATTTTTAAGATATCCATTAAATTACTTTTATAATTAAATTGAAATAGGTTTATAAATTTTCATTAAAAATTAGAGAATAAATTTTAAGGCATTTATTAAATTAAGCATAGAATTGGATTAAAATAATCTAATAAATTTTCATTAAAAATTGGAGAAGAATTTTTAAGATATCCATTGAATTACTTTTATAATTAAATTGAAATAGGTTAATTAATTCCCATTAAAAATTAGAGAAGAATTTTTAAGGCATTTATTAAATTAAACATAGAATTGGGTTAAAATATTCTAATAAATTTTCATTAAAAATTGGAGAAGAATTTTTAAGATATCCATTAAATTACTTTTATAATTAAATTGAAATAGGTTTATAAATTTTCATTAAAAATTAGAGAAGAAATTTTAAGGCATTTATTAAATTAAACATAGAATTGGATTAAAATAATCTAATAAATTTTCATTAAAAATTGGAGAAGAATTTTTAAGATATCCATTGAATTACTTTTATAATTAAATTGAAATAGTTTAATTAATTTCCATTAAAAATTAGAGAAGAATTTTTAAGGCATTTATTAAATTAAATATAGAATTGGGTTAAAATAATCTAATAAATTTTCATTAAAAATTGGAGAAGAATTTTTAAGATATCCATTGAATTATTTTTATAATTAAATTGAAATAGGTTAATTAATTCCCATTAAAAATTAGAGAAGAATTTTTAAGGCATTTATTAAATTAAATATAGAATTGGGTTAAAATAGTTTAATAAATTTTCATTAAAAATTGGAGAAGAATTTTTAATATATCCATTAAATTATTTTTATAATTAAAATTGAAATAGGTTAATTAATTCCCATTAAAAATTAGAGAAGAATTTTTAAGGCATTTATTAAATTAAACACAGAATTGGGTTAAAATAGTCTAATAAATTTTTATTAAAAATTGGAGAAGAATTTTTAAGATATCCATTAAATTACTTTTATAATTAAATTGAAACAGGTTAATAAATTTCCATTAAAAATTAGAGAAGAAATTTTAAGGTATTTATTAAATTAAACATAGAATTGGGCTAAATAGTTTAATAAATTTTCATTAAAAATTGGAGAAGAATTTTTAAGATACCCATTAAATTACTTTTATAATTAAATTGAAATAGGTTAATAAATTTCCATTAAAAATTAGAGAAGAAATTTTAAGAATTTTTTTATTAAATTGATAATAAAATTGAATTTAAATTTGTTAATAAATTTTCAAAATAAATTTGGAGGGGGGGCAATAATTTTTTAAAGTTTAATAATCATATTAAATTGATAAAATTTTGGTAATTTTTTTTTTTCTAAAAATTAATTTTTTAGAAATTAAAATTTTTTTTAAATTAATAATATTATTTTTGTAAAAAAATTAATTTAAAATTTTATTATTAATATTTATTTTAGTAATAAAATGAAAATTTAATTATTTAAATAAAATAAATAAATAAATTAATTTTTATATTTAAATGTAATAAATCTATTTTGTGTAAATAAATATTAAATTATTTTAAAATCTTATAAATAGTCATATGAGAAAATTATGTTTAAATGCTGGATATGATTATTAGAAGAAAAGTAAAGATCATTGTTATAATTTTGATTAAAAATATATTTTCAATAAGAAAAAATAAATAGTTTTATTATAATAAATCCCTATTTGCACCATAAATGTCTGGTATATTTATCTTCAAATTTAAATTAATTTTTATATTTAAATGTAATAAATCTATTTTGTGTAAATAAATATTAAATTATTTTAAAATCTTATAAATAGTCATATGAGAAAATTATGTTTAAATGCTGGATATGATTATTAGAAGAAAAGTAAAGATCATTGTTATAATTTTGATTAAAAATATATTTTCAATAAGAAAAAATAAATAGTTTTATTATAATAAATCCCTATTTGCACCATAAATGTCTGGTATATTTATCTTCAAATTTAAATTAATTTTTATATTTAAATGTAATAAATCTATTTTGTGTAAATAAATATTAAATTATTTTAAAATCTTATAAATAGTCATATGAGAAAATTATGTTTAAATGCTGGATATGATTATTAGAAGAAAAGTAAAGATCATTGTTATAATTTTGATTAAAAATATATTTTCAATAAGAAAAAATAAATAGTTTTATTATAATAAATCCCTATTTGCACCATAAATGTCTGGTATATTTATCTTCAAATTTAAATTAATTTTTATATTTAAATGTAATAAATCTATTTTATGTAAATAAATATTAAATTATTTTAAAATCTTATAAATAGTCATATGAGAAAATTATGTTTAAATGCTGGATATGATTATTAGAAGAAAAGTAAAGATCATTGTTATAATTTTGATTAAAAATATATTTTCAATAAGAAAAAATAAATAGTTTTATTATAATAAATCCCTATTTGCACCATAAATGTTTGGTATATTTATCTTTAAATTTAAATAAATCTTTTATATTTATATATAATAAATTTATTTTTATTAAATATTTATATATATAAATATTAATATTATATATATATATAAATACATATACATATATATTAATATAAATAAATCAGTGAATATATATATTTAATAAATTTATTATTATTAAATAAATTTCATATATTTATTTATAATAAATTTATTATATATAAATAAAAATAAAACGATATTTAAAATTTTATTAATATACAGATGTAACATATATGTTTAAATGCTGGATATGATCGTTTTAAAGAAAAAGTAATTATCATTGTTATAATTTTGATTAAAAATATATTTTCAATAAGAAAAAATAAATAGTTTTATTATAATAAATCCCTATTTATACCATAAATGTTTGGTATATTTATCTTTAAATTTAAATAAATCTTTTATATTTATATATAATAAATTTATTTTTATTAAATATTTATATATATAAATATTAATATTATATATATATATATAAATACATATACATATATATTAATATAAATAAATCAGTGAATATATATATTTAATAAATTTATTATTATTAAATAAATTTCATATATTTATTTATAATAAATTTATTATATATAAATAAAAATAAAACGATATTTAAAATTTTATTAATATACAGATGTAACATATATGTTTAAATGCTGGATATGATCGTTTTAAAGAAAAAGTAATTATCATTGTTATAATTTTGATTAAAAATATATTTTCAATAAGAAAAAATAAATAGTTTTATTATAATAAATCCCTATTTATACCATAAATGTTTGGTATATTTATCTTTAAATTTAAATAAATCTTTTATATTTATATATAATAAATTTATTTTTATTAAATATTTATATATATAAATATTAATATTATATATATATATATAAATACATATACATATATATTAATATAAATAAATCAGTGAATATATATATTTAATAAATTTATTATTATTAAATAAATTTCATATATTTATTTATAATAAATTTATTATATATAAATAAAAATAAAACGATATTTAAAATTTTATTAATATACAGATGTAACATATATGTTTAAATGCTGGATATGATCGTTTTAAAGAAAAAGTAATTATCATTGTTATAATTTTGATTAAAAATATATTTTCAATAAGAAAAAATAAATAGTTTTATTATAATAAATCCCTATTTATACCATAAATGTTTGGTATATTTATCTTTAAATTTAAATAAATCTTTTATATTTATATATAATAAATTTATTTTTATTAAATATTTATATATATAAATATTAATATTATATATATATATATAAATACATATACATATATATTAATATAAATAAATCAGTGAATATATATATTTAATAAATTTATTATTATTAAATAAATTTCATATATTTATTTATAATAAATTTATTATATATAAATAAAAATAAAACGATATTTAAAATTTTATTAATATACAGATGTAACATATATGTTTAAATGCTGGATATGATCGTTTTAAAGAAAAAGTAATTATCATTGTTATAATTTTGATTAAAAATATATTTTCAATAAGAAAAAATAAATAGTTTTATTATAATAAATCCCTATTTATACCATAAATGTTTGGTATATTTATCTTTAAATTTAAATAAATCTTTTATATTTATATATAATAAATTTATTTTTATTAAATATTTATATATATAAATATTAATATTATATATATATATATAAATACATATACATATATATTAATATAAATAAATCAGTGAATATATATATTTAATAAATTTATTATTATTAAATAAATTTCATATATTTATTTATAATAAATTTATTATATATAAATAAAAATAAAACGATATTTAAAATTTTATTAATATACAGATGTAACATATATGTTTAAATGCTGGATATGATCGTTTTAAAGAAAAAGTAATTATCATTGTTATAATTTTGATTAAAAATATATTTTCAATAAGAAAAAATAAATAGTTTTATTATAATAAATCCCTATTTATACCATAAATGTTTGGTATATTTATCTTTAAATTTAAATAAATCTTTTATATTTATATATAATAAATTTATTTTTATTAAATATTTATATATATAAATATTAATATTATATATATATATATAAATACATATACATATATATTAATATAAATAAATCAGTGAATATATATATTTAATAAATTTATTATTATTAAATAAATTTCATATATTTATTTATAATAAATTTATTATATATAAATAAAAATAAAACGATATTTAAAATTTTATTAATATACAGATGTAACATATATGTTTAAATGCTGGATATGATCGTTTTAAAGAAAAAGTAATTATCATTGTTATAATTTTGATTAAAAATATATTTTCAATAAGAAAAAATAAATAGTTTTATTATAATAAATCCCTATTTATACCATAAATGTTTGGTATATTTATCTTTAAATTTAAATAAATCTTTTATATTTATATATAATAAATTTATTTTTATTAAATATTTATATATATAAATATTAATATTATATATATATATATAAATACATATACATATATATTAATATAAATAAATCAGTGAATATATATATTTAATAAATTTATTATTATTAAATAAATTTCATATATTTATTTATAATAAATTTATTATATATAAATAAAAATAAAACGATATTTAAAATTTTATTAATATACAGATGTAACATATATGTTTAAATGCTGGATATGATCGTTTTAAAGAAAAAGTAATTATCATTATTATAATTTTGATTAAAAATATATTTTCAATAAGAAAAAATAAATAGTTTTATTATAATAAATCCCTATTTATACCATAAATGTTTGGTATATTTATCTTTAAATTTAAATAAATCTTTTATATTTATATATAATAAATTTATTATAAATAAATATAATATATATATATAAATTATGATGTCATAATTTTTATTTATTTATAAATTAAATTTTTATTTAATAAAAAAAAAAAAAAACCTAAAAATTTTATTAACGTATATATACATATAAATAAATATAAATTATTACAAGTTAATTTATATATGTATATATAAATAAATATTAATAATTTTAAACAAAATAATTTTAATTATAATTTTATTATTTAATTTGTTTTAAGAGTTGAATTTTTATCAAATTAACATTTAAATAATAAATACTAATTAAATTTAATTAATTTAAAAATTGATTAAATTTTAAACAAAATAATTTTAATTATAATTTTATTATTTAATTTGTTTTAAGAGTTGAATTTTTATCAAATTAACATTTAAATAATAAATACTAATTAAATTTAATTAATTTAAAAATTGATTAAATTTTAAACAAAATAATTTTAATTATAATTTTATTATTTAATTTGTTTTAAGAGTTGAATTTTTATCAAATTAACATTTAAATAATAAGTACTAATTAAATTTAATTAATTTAAAAATTGATTAAATTTTAAACAAAATAATTTTAATTATAATTTTATTATTTAATTTGTTTTAAGAGTTGAATTTTTATTAAATTAACATTTAAATAATAAGTACTAATTAAATTTAATTAATTTAAAAATTGATTAAATTTTAAACAAAATAATTTTAATTATAATTTTATTATTTAATTTGTTTTAAGAGTTGAATTTTTATCAAATTAACATTTAAATAATAAGTACTAATTAAATTTAATTAATTTAAAAATTGATTAAATTTTAAACAAAATAATTTTAATTATAATTTTATTATTTAATTTGTTTTAAGAGTTGAATTTTTATCAAATTAACATTTAAATAATAAGTACTAATTAAATTTAATTAATTTAAAAATTGATTAAATTTTAAACAAAATAATTTTAATTATAATTTTATTATTTAATTTGTTTTAAGAGTTGAATTTTTATCAAATTAACATTTAAATAATAAATACTAATTAAATTTAATTAATTTAAAAATTGATTAAATTTTAAACAAAATAATTTTAATTATAATTTTATTATTTAATTTGTTTTAAGAGTTGAATTTTTATCAAATTAATATTTAAATAATAAGTACTAATTAAATTTAATTAATTTAAAAATTGATTAAATTTTAAACAAAATAATTTTAATTATAATTTTATTATTTAATTTGTTTTAAGAGTTGAATTTTTATCAAATTAACATTTAAATAATAAATACTAATTAAATTTAATTAATTTAAAAATTGATTAAATTTTAAACAAAATAATTTTAATTATAATTTTATTATTTAATTTGTTTTAAGAGTTGAATTTTTATCAAATTAACATTTAAATAATAAGTACTAATTAAATTTAATTAATTTAAAAATTGATTAAATTTTAAACAAAATAATTTTAATTATAATTTTATTATTTAATTTGTTTTAAGAGTTGAATTTTTATCAAATTAACATTTAAATAATAAATACTAATTAAATTTAATTAATTTAAAAATTGATTAAATTTTAAACAAAATAATTTTAATTATAATTTTATTATTTAATTTGTTTTAAGAGTTGAATTTTTATCAAATTAACATTTAAATAATAAGTACTAATTAAATTTAATTAATTTAAAAATTGATTAAATTTTAAACAAAATAATTTTAATTATAATTTTATTATTTAATTTGTTTTAAGAGTTGAATTTTTATCAAATTAACATTTAAATAATAAGTACTAATTAAATTTAATTAATTTAAAAATTGATTAAATTTTAAACAAAATAATTTTAATTATAATTTTATTATTTAATTTGTTTTAAGAGTTGAATTTTTATCAAATTAACATTTAAATAATAAATACTAATTAAATTTAATTAATTTAAAAATTGATTAAATTTTAAACAAAATAATTTTAATTATAATTTTATTATTTAATTTGTTTTAAGAGTTGAATTTTTATCAAATTAACATTTAAATAATAAGTACTAATTAAATTTAATTAATTTAAAAATTGATTAAATTTTAAACAAAATAATTTTAATTATAATTTTATTATTTAATTTGTTTTAAGAGTTGAAATTTTATCAAATTAACATTTAAATAATAAGTACTAATTAAATTTAATTAATTTAAAAATTGATTAAATTTTAAACAAAATAATTTTAATTATAATTTTATTATTTAATTTGTTTTAAGAGTTGAATTTTTATCAAATTAACATTTAAATAATAAATACTAATTAAATTTAATTAATTTAAAAATTGATTAAATTTTAAACAAAATAATTTTAATTATAATTTTATTATTTAATTTGTTTTAAGAGTTGAATTTTTATCAAATTAACATTTAAATAATAAGTACTAATTAAATTTAATTAATTTAAAAATTGATTAAATTTTAAACAAAATAATTTTAATTATAATTTTATTATTTAATTTGTTTTAAGAGTTGAATTTTTATCAAATTAACATTTAAATAATAAGTACTAATTAAATTTAATTAATTTAAAAATTGATTAAATTTTAAACAAAATAATTTTAATTATAATTTTATTATTTAATTTGTTTTAAGAGTTGAATTTTTATCAAATTAACATTTAAATAATAAGTACTAATTAAATTTAATTAATTTAAAAATTGATTAAATTTTAAACAAAATAATTTTAATTATAATTTTATTATTTAATTTGTTTTAAGAGTTGAATTTTTATCAAATTAACATTTAAATAATAAATACTAATTAAATTTAATTAATTTAAAAATTGATTAAATTTTAAACAAAATAATTTTAATTATAATTTTATTATTTAATTTGTTTTAAGAGTTGAATTTTTATCAAATTAACATTTAAATAATAAGTACTAATTAAATTTAATTAATTTAAAAATTGATTAAATTTTAAACAAAATAATTTTAATTATAATTTTATTATTTAATTTGTTTTAAGAGTTGAAATTTTATCAAATTAACATTTAAATAATAAGTACTAATTAAATTTAATTAATTTAAAAATTGATTAAATTTTAAACAAAATAATTTTAATTATAATTTTATTATTTAATTTGTTTTAAGAGTTGAATTTTTATCAAATTAACATTTAAATAATAAATACTAATTAAATTTAATTAATTTAAAAATTGATTAAATTTTAAACAAAATAATTTTAATTATAATTTTATTATTTAATTTGTTTTAAGAGTTGAATTTTTATCAAATTAACATTTAAATAATAAGTACTAATTAAATTTAATTAATTTAAAAATTGATTAAATTTTAAACAAAATAATTTTAATTATAATTTTATTATTTAATTTGTTTTAAGAGTTGAATTTTTATCAAATTAACATTTAAATAATAAGTACTAATTAAATTTAATTAATTTAAAAATTGATTAAATTTTAAACAAAATAATTTTAATTATAATTTTATTATTTAATTTGTTTTAAGAGTTGAATTTTTATCAAATTAACATTTAAATAATAAGTACTAATTAAATTTAATTAATTTAAAAATTGATTAAATTTTAAACAAAATAATTTTAATTATAATTTTATTATTTAATTTGTTTTAAGAGTTGAATTTTTATCAAATTAACATTTAAATAATAAGTACTAATTAAATTTAATTAATTTAAAAATTGATTAAATTTTAAACAAAATAATTTTAATTATAATTTTATTATTTAATTTGTTTTAAGAGTTGAATTTTTATCAAATTAACATTTAAATAATAAGTACTAATTAAATTTAATTAATTTAAAAATTGATTAAATTTTAAACAAAATAATTTTAATTATAATTTTATTATTTAATTTGTTTTAAGAGTTGAATTTTTATCAAATTAACATTTAAATAATAAATACTAATTAAATTTAATTAATTTAAAAATTGATTAAATTTTAAACAAAATAATTTTAATTATAATTTTATTATTTAATTTGTTTTAAGAGTTGAATTTTTATCAAATTAACATTTAAATAATAAGTACTAATTAAATTTAATTAATTTAAAAATTGATTAAATTTTAAACAAAATAATTTTAATTATAATTTTATTATTTAATTTGTTTTAAGAGTTGAATTTTTATCAAATTAACATTTAAATAATAAGTACTAATTAAATTTAATTAATTTAAAAATTGATTAAATTTTAAACAAAATAATTTTAATTATAATTTTATTATTTAATTTGTTTTAAGAGTTGAATTTTTATCAAATTAACATTTAAATAATAAGTACTAATTAAATTTAATTAATTTAAAAATTGATTAAATTTTAAACAAAATAATTTTAATTATAATTTTATTATTTAATTTGTTTTAAGAGTTGAATTTTTATCAAATTAACATTTAAATAATAAGTACTAATTAAATTTAATTAATTTAAAAATTGATTAAATTTTAAACAAAATAATTTTAATTATAATTTTATTATTTAATTTGTTTTAAGAGTTGAAATTTTATCAAATTAACATTTAAATAATAAGTACTAATTAAATTTAATTAGTTTAAAAATTGATTAAATTTTAAATAAAATAATTTTAATTATAATTTTATTATTTAATTTGTTTTAAGAGTTGAATTTTTATCAAATTAACATTTAAATAATAAGTATTAATTAAATTTAATTAATTTAAAAATTGATTAAATTTTAAACAAAATAATTTTAATTATAATTTTATTATTTAATTTGTTTTAAGAGTTGAATTTTTATCAAATTAATATTTAAATAATAAGTATTAATTAAATTTAATTAATTTAAAAATTGATTAAATTTTAAACAAAATAATTTTAATTATAATTTTATTATTTAATTTGTTTTAAGAGTTGAATTTTTATCAAATTAACATTTAAATAATAAGTACTAATTAAATTTAATTAATTTAAAAATTGATTAAATTTTAAACAAAATAATTTTAATTATAATTTTATTATTTAATTTGTTTAAAGAGTTGAATTTTTATCAAATTAACATTTAAATAATAAGTACTAATTAAATTTAATTAATTTAAAAATTGATTAAATTTTAAACAAAATAATTTTAATTATAATTTTAGTATTTAATTTGTTTTAAGAGTTGAAATTTTATCAAATTAACATTTAAATAATAAATACTAATTAAATTTAATTAATTTAAAAATTGATTAAATTTTAAACAAAATAATTTTAATTATAATTTTAGTATTTAATTTGTTTTAAGAGTTGAAATTTTATCAAATTAACATTTAAATAATAAATACTAATTAAATTTAATTAATTTAAAAATTGATTAAATTTTAAACAAAATAATTTTAATTATAATTTTATTATTTAATTTGTTTTAAGAGTTGAATTTTTATCAAATTAACATTTAAATAATAAGTACTAATTAAATTTAATTAATTTAAAAATTGATTAAATTTTAAATAAAATAATTTTAATTATAATTTTATTATTTAATTTGTTTTAAGAGTTGAATTTTTATCAAATTAACATTTAAATAATAAGTATTAATTAAATTTAATTAATTTAAAAATTGATTAAATTTTAAACAAAATAATTTTAATTATAATTTTATTATTTAATTTGTTTTAAGAGTTGAATTTTTATCAAATTAACATTTAAATAATAAGTATTAATTAAATTTAATTAATTTAAAAATTGATTAAATTTTAAACAAAATAATTTTAATTATAATTTTATTATTTAATTTGTTTTAAGAGTTGAATTTTTATCAAATTAACATTTAAATAATAAGTACTAATTAAATTTAATTAATTTAAAAATTGATTAAATTTTAAACAAAATAATTTTAATTATAATTTTATTATTTAATTTGTTTTAAGAGTTGAATTTTTATCAAATTAACATTTAAATAATAAGTACTAATTAAATTTAATTAATTTAAAAATTGATTAAATTTTAAACAAAATAATTTTAATTATAATTTTAGTATTTAATTTGTTTTAAGAGTTGAAATTTTATCAAATTAACATTTAAATAATAAATACTAATTAAATTTAATTAATTTAAAAATTGATTAAATTTTAAACAAAATAATTTTAATTATAATTTTATTATTTAATTTGTTTTAAGAGTTGAATTTTTATCAAATTAACATTTAAATAATAAGTACTAATTAAATTTAATTAATTTAAAAATTGATTAAATTTTAAACAAAATAATTTTAATTATAATTTTGGTATTTAATTTGTTTTAAAAGTTGAAATTTTATCAAATTAACATTTAAATAATAAATACTAATTAAATTTAATTAATTTAAAAATTGAATTTATTTATTATTACAAAAAAAAATTAAAATAATTAAATTTTATAATATATTTTTTTTTAATAATATATAATTTTATTATAAAAAAAATTTTATTTTAGTTTTAAAATTAATTTAAAATTTTTAATTTATTATAATTTATTATAATATGTATATATATATATAAATATTAAAATTTAAAATTTAAATAATTTGATTAATTTAATATAAAATTTTAAATATTAAATTATTTTATATTTAGGATATTTTTAAAAATAATGATAAAAATTGTGCCAGCAATTGCGGTTAAACAATTGTTATAAATTAATAAATTTAATTAATTAATAAATTTATTTATATGAATAATATTTTTAATTAATAATTTTTAGTGAAATATAATTATTGTAATTAATTATTAATAATATTAAATGATTTAATAAAATTGTAGAAAAATTAGGATTAGATACCCTATTATTGAATTTAAAATTAAATTAATTGAAGTATTAAATGATATTTTTCACTAAATTTAAAAAATATGGCGGTATTATTTCTATTTAGAGGAATTTGTTATATAATTGATGGTCCACGAGTTTAATTACTTAATTTTAATACTTATATATTTTCGAGTAAAAAATTTTATTTAAGAATATTTTTAAAATTTTATTGCTTATAAATTGAATTCAGGTCAAAATGTAGTTATATTTAAGAAATGATGAATTACAATAAATAAAATTTAATAATTTATTTATTTTAAATAATAAAAATAATAGGATTTAAAAGTAAATTTATTTATTTAAATATATTAAATTTAGTTAAATAATATGTACATATTGCCCGTCATTTTCATTTAAAATGAAACAAGTCGTAACAAAGTAAAAATACCGGAAGGTATATTTAGAAAATTAAATTTTAGTTTAATTGAAAATATATTATTTACAATAATAAGATTATGGTATTAACATAAATTTAAATTAAATAATAATTTTATAATTAATTAAGATTTTAAATTTATATTAAATAAAATATTTTAAAATTAAATAAAATTTAAGTAATTTAAGTAAAAAAAAAAATTAAATTAAAATTATAATTGAAAAATTTAATTAAATTAATTTAATGTTAAATAATTAAAATAAAAATTTATTTTTTATACCTTTTGTATCAGGGTTAATTAAAATTATTATTTTATTATTAATTTTCGATTTAATAAGATTTAATTAAATAAATTATTTAATGTGGAATAATTATTAAAAATATTTAATTAGTAAAGAAATTTTATTCGATTATTAAGATATCTAATTATTTAAGAAATGAATTTAATTCATATAATTAATAAAAAAAAATAATTTTAAATATTTTTATTTAATTATAAATAATTTTAGGGTTAAGCTTAATAATTATATTTATAATTTTTTTTTATATTAATAAAAATATATAATTTAAATTAATTTTTTTTTACAAAAATTTAATAATTTATTAATAATATTAAATTAATATATATATATAATTTTTTAAAATTTTATTAATTTAATTTTTTTAATTTATAAAAAATTAAAATAATGATTAAATTAGTATATAAATTATATATATATATATATATATATATATATATATATATATTAAAAATTTAATTTATTTAATTTAAAGGAATTTGGCAATTAATTAATAAAAATTTTTATTCACCTGTTTATCAAAAACATGTCTTTTAGAATATAATTTAAAGTCTAATCTGCTCCATGAAAGGGAAAATTTTAAATAGCTGCGGTATTATGACTGTACAAAGGTAGCATAATCAATAGTTTTTTAATTGAAAGCTAGAATGAAGGATTTAATGAAATATAAACTGTCTAAATTTTATTTATAAAATTTTTTTTATTAATTAAAAAATTAATGTATTTTTGAAAGACGAGAAGACCCTATAGATTTTAATTAATGATAATTTATATTTTAATTAATTATATAAAAATTAATTTTTTTTTAATTTAATTGGGGTGATTTTTAAATTAGTTTAACTTTAAATTTAAAAAACAAAAATTATTGGATAATTGATCCTTAAAAAAAAAAGATTAAAAGAATAAAATACCTTAGGGATAACAGCGTAATTTTATTAGAAAGATCATATTGATAATAAAGATTGCGACCTCGATGTTGAATTAAGATAAAATTTAAATGGAGAAGTTTAAAATTTTTGGTCTGTTCGACCATTAAAATCTTACATGATTTGAGTTCAGATCGGTGTGAGCCAGATCGGTTTCTATCTTCAAAATAATAAAATTATTTTGTACGAAAGGACTTATAATTAAAAATAATTTTTTGAAATTGAATTAATTTAAATTAATTATCTTGGCAGATTAGTGTAATAAATTTAGAATTTATAAATGTATGTAAATTACAGATGATATATTAAACAATTAATTTTTTATTATATATTTATATTATTTATATTAATTTTGGTAATAATAATAATTTTATTATCAGTTGCTTTTTTAACTTTAATAGAACGTAAAATTTTAGGTTATATTCAGATTCGGAAAGGGCCTAATAAATTAGGGTTTATAGGGTTACTCCAACCATTTAGAGATGCTATTAAGTTAATATTAAAAGAAGATTTATTTATGTTAAAGTTGAATTATATTTATTATTATTTTTCACCAATTTTTATATTATTTATAACATTAGTAATATGAATAATTTATCCTTTTATAAATAATTTAATAATAATGAATTTTGGGTTTATTTATTTAATATGTTGTTTTAGTTTAGGGGGGTATGGGGTATTATTAACGGGGTGATCCTCCAATTCATTATATTCAATATTAGGGTCTATTCGTTCATTAGCTCAATCAATTTCATATGAAGTTAGGTTATCTCTTATTATATTTTCATCAATTATATTAATTATAAGATTTAATATTAATAAATTTATAAATATACAATTTAATTTTTGAATAATATTTTTTATATGACCATTAAGATTAATATTTTTTTTTAGAATTATGGCAGAATTAAATCGTACTCCTTTTGATTTTTCTGAGGGTGAGTCAGAATTAGTTTCTGGATTTAATGTAGAGTATAGAAGAGGGGGATTTGTTTTAATTTTTTTATCTGAGTATTCAAGTATTTTATTTATAAGATTTTTAATTACAATATTCTATTTAGGGGCTAATTTCATATATTTAAGATTTTATTTAAAAATTATGTTATTATCATTTTTAATTGTATGAATTCGGGGGTCATTACCTCGGTTTCGTTATGATTTATTAATAAATATTTGTTGATTAATAATTTTACCTTTTTCATTAAATTATTTATTTTATATTATAATATTTAAAAATTTAATTTAAATAAGTTGAAGATAATAGAGTACGTTTACTCTATATTATGTTTTCAAAACATATGCTTATTCAAGCTCATTATCTAATAATTATTATCCCAAATTTTTATTAAAAAAGGGTTAATAAAATAGTATAAAAAATAAGTAATTGTTAATAATTGCCCTATTTCAATAAAAGGGGACTCAACAGGTTGGGATCCTAATCATGTTAAAATTAAAATATTGTTAATAAATAATCAAAATATAAATTGATTAACTGGGTATAATTTTAAACTTTGGAATTTATTTAATTTTAAAATAGGTATAGTTAATAAAATTAAAATTGATATAATAAGGGCAATTACCCCCCCTAATTTATTAGGAATTGATCGAAGAATAGTATAGGCGTATAAAAAATATCATTCAGGTTGAATATGAATGGGGGTAATTATGGAATTAGCTAAAATAAAATTTTCAGGGTCTCTTAAAATATAAGGATTTAATAATACAATAATTATTAAAATTAAATATATTATAATAAATCCGTATATATCTTTAATAGTTAAATAAATATGAAATGGAATTTTATAAAAATTTCTATTTAAACCTAAAGGGTTATTTGATCCTATTTTATGTAAAAATATTAAATGTATTATTACTATGGCTAAAATAATAAATGGTAAAATAAAATGGAAAGAATAAAACCGATTGAGAGTAGGGGTATCAACAGAGAATCCCCCTCAAATTCATTGCACAATATTCATTCCGATGTACGGAATTGTGGAAATTAAATTAGTGATTACAGTGGCCCCTCAAAAAGATATTTGACCTCATGGTAAAACATAACCTATAAAAGCAGTAGCTATTGTTGTTATAAATATAATTACCCCAATTGATCAAGTTTCAATTAATTTGTATGATCCATAATAAATTCCCCGCCCAATATGAATATATAAACAAAAAAAAAATATTGATGCTCCATTTAAATGGATTAAACGAATTAATCAACCTATATTAACATCTTGAATAATATGAATAATTCTATTAAATGCTAAAATTGTTGATGAACAGTAATGTATTGATAAAAATAATCCCCTTATAATTTGTGTTATAAGACATAAACCTAATAAAGATCCAAAATTTCATCATATTGAAATATTTACGGGTGTTGGTAAAGTAAAAATTGAATTAATAATTTTTAAAATTTCATGAGTTTTTATCATTGATTTTTTCATTAAAAAAATATTTGTCGTAGTGGAGATTTAAATTTATAACAAATATTTATAATACAAATTATTCTATAGTATAGATAAATAATAATAAAAATTGTTTTTTTATTATAAAAGTTTATATATATTTCATAAAAATTTTTTGAATTAAAATTAAATTGATTAAATCAGATTATATTAATATTTATATTATAATTAATATTATTAAATTTTATAATTAAAATTGTAATTATTAAAAAAATTGAAATTTTAATAATAATTAAAAAAATGTTCTTAATATTCATTGAAAATAGTTCATTATTAGTAAGTCTAACAATATACAAAAAAATAATTATTAATCCTCCAATTATAATTAAAAATAAAATAAATGATCTTCATGATTTTATTATTAAATATATTTTATGAGTAATTATAGTAGTGGTTAAAATTAATAAAAAAACTAAATTAATAGGATTAAATTTATTTTTATTTGGGGTTAAAAAATATAATATAATTAATAAATTAATTATTAAAGGGTATCAGTTTATGTAATAAATAAATGTTTTTATCATTCAAAAAATAGTTTAATTAAAATATTAATTTTGGAGATTGAAGTTATATATTTATATATATTTTTTTGAGCTATAAAAATTATTTAATTTTAATTTACAAGATTAATGTTTTTTTTTAAACTATATAGCTAATGATTAATTTAAATTATTATTTAAATATTTATTTATTTATTATAGCTTGTTTTATATTTTCTTATTATTTCAAACATTTGTTACTAACAATTATTAGATTAGAATTTATTATAATTTCTGTATTTTACAATATATTTTTATTATTAATAATTTGAAATAATGATTTTATAATAGTAATTTTATTTTTAACAATAGGAGTTTGTGAAGGGGCTTTAGCTTTATCCTTAATTGTTTTATTAGTTCGGTTTTATGGTAATGATTATATTAATTCATTAAGTGTATTAAAATGATAAGAATTTATTTAATAATAATTTTTATATTTATTTATATTTTTAGAATTAAAAAAAATATGATTCAATTAATTTTCCAAAATATATTAATTTTAATATTATTTATTTATTTAATTTATTATCCTTTTAATAATTTGAATTTTTGAGTAAAAATTTATTATTTTATTGGATTAGATTATTATTCATTTGGATTAATTTTATTAAGAATGTGAATTATAATTTTAATAATTTTAGTTAGTAATAAAAATTTTTTAATAAAAAATTTAAATTATTATTTTATTTTAATATTAATTTTAATAATAATTTTATTATTATGTTTTAATGTAATAAATTTAATATTATTTTATATTTTTTTTGAAGTTAGTTTAATCCCAGTATTTTTATTAATTATAGGGTGAGGGAATTATATTGATCGAATTCAAGCTTCTATGTACATAATATTATACACTTTATTTGGTTCAATACCTTTATTTTTAATAATTATTTATTTATACATTTATAATAATACTTTAATTTTTGGGGTATTAATTATTGAAAATTTAAATTTATTTATTTATTTTATATTAATTTTAGCTTTTTTAGTTAAAATACCTATATATTTTTTTCATTTATGATTACCTAAAGCTCATGTTGAAGCTCCAGTTATAGGCTCTATAATTTTAGCGGGGGTAATATTAAAATTAGGGGGGTATGGGTTAATACGAGTTATATTTTTAATAATAGAAATATGTTTAAAATTTAATAAATTTATTATAATTATTAGTTTATTAGGGGGAGTTTATTCAAGAATTATTTGTTTATTTCAAGTGGACATAAAAATATTAATTGCTTATTCTTCGGTTGTTCACATAAGTTTATTAATTTCTGGGGTTATAACTATATATTCTTGGGGGGTGATAGGGGGGTATTTAATAATAATTGCTCATGGATTGTGTTCTTCAGGTATATTTTGTTTAGTAAATATAAATTATGAACGTGTTAAATCTCGAAGATTATTAATTAATAAGGGGATAATTAATTATTTCCCTTCACTGAGATTAATATGATTTTTATTAAGTTCATCAAATTTATCTTTCCCACCTTCCTTAAATTTATTTAGTGAAATTTTTCTATTAAATAGAATAATTATTTGAAGAAAAAGAGTTATTATTATTTTAATAATTTATTTGTTATTAAGAGCTTCATACACTTTATATATTTATTCATATAGTCAACATGGTAAAATTATTAGATCAAATATTAGTTTAAATAGAATTAAGTTAGTCGATTTTTTAATTATTTTATTACATTGGGTTCCTTTAAATATTATATTTTTTATAATATTTATATATATATAATTTAAATATTTTAATAAAAATAATGATTTGTGGGGTCATAGATGTAGTAATTTACTTTAAATAATGTGAATTTATATATTAATATATTATATATTTTTATTTTTAATTTTATTATTTTTTATATTTTTATATTTTTTATTATATAAAGTTATTATTTATTATGAAATTGAGTTATTAAAAATTTTATCAATTAAAATTGAAATTTTAATTTTATTAGATTGAATTTCTTTATTATTTATAGGAGTAGTTTTATTAATTTCATTAATGGTAATTTTTTATAGAATTGAGTATATATTAGGGGATTTAAATTTTAATCGTTTTATAAGATTAATAATTATATTTGTTATTTCAATAATTTTAATAATTTTAAGTCCTAATATAGTGAGAATTTTAATTGGTTGGGATGGGTTAGGGTTAGTATCTTATTGCTTAGTAATTTATTACCAATCAGAGTCGAGTTATAATTCTGGTATGGTAACTGTGTTAACAAATCGAATTGGTGATGTTATAATTTTAATAATTATTGGATTAATAATTTTTGTAGGATCTTGAAATTTTATATTTTTTAATGATTTAAGTTCATTAATATTATTTTTATTAATAATAGCTTCTATTACTAAGAGAGCTCAGATTCCTTTTTCTTCTTGATTGCCGATGGCTATAGCTGCCCCCACCCCTGTTTCTTCTTTAGTCCATTCTTCAACTTTAGTTACAGCAGGGGTTTATTTATTAATTCGTTTTAATTATTTAATAGTAAGAAATTTATATTTAATAAAATTTATAATATTATTATCTATTTTTACAATATTGATTTCTGGTTTAGGGGCGAATTTTGAAAGAGATTTTAAGAAAGTCATTGCAATATCAACTTTAAGACAATTGGGGGTTATAATTTTTTGTTTATCTTTAAGATTAAGGGATTATTCATTTTTTCATTTAGTAACTCATGCAATATTTAAATCTATATTATTTATATGTGCAGGGGTAGTAATTCATAACATAATTAATAATCAAAATATTTATTGTATTAGAATGGTATTTTATAATATACCTATAGTTAGGGTATTTTTTTGTTGTTCAAGGTTTTCTTTATGTGGGGTTCCTTTTATATCAGGATTTTATTCAAAAGATATAATTTTAGAAATATATATAATAGGGGGTATTAATAAATTTATTATAATATTTTTATTTATTTCAATAGGGTTAACTGTTTCATATTCAATTCGGTTAATATATTATTCTTTTATTAAAATTCCACAAATGAATAATTATTATAATATTAAAAGGTTTAATAATAAAATAGTTTTATCAATAATAATGTTATATATTATATCAATTATAATTGGGGTAATTTTAAGATGACTTATTTTTTCTAATAAAAATATAATTTTTTTAAGATTAATTTTTAAATTAATAATTTATTTTTATATATTTTTAGGGGGATTAATTAGATTATTTATATCAAAATATTACTTTGGATATTATTTTATAATTTATTTAAATTTATTATTAAAGTTTTATTCAATATTATGATTTATACCTATATTATATGGGTGTAATATTAATAAATTACTAAAATTTAGTAAAGAAATAACTTTAAATATAGAATTTGGGTGGAATGAGTTGTTTATCGGTAATAATTTTATTTTATTAATTAAAAATTTATTTAAATATGATTATTTTTTTAAAAATTATTTTTATATATTAATTTTTTTTAGTTATTTAATTTTATTAATAATATTAATTTTTTA